>LBLO01000150.1:0-44293 GCA_004354395.1 Chondrostereum purpureum
GGGGGAAAGAAACGGCGCAGCGCATATTCTTTCCTTTTGAAGATGTCCCATACGCAGCCACAGGCTCAACTAATCTCGAATTTGACATGGATGCTGATCGAAAAGACCCCATGGTGAATTGACGCAGTTGATGACATGACGCCTCAAGTTAGTTCGATCGCAAGAGAGCTTTTTCCAGAAAAATATGTGCCTCTTTGAGAGAGTGAATTGGAGACACCCCCGATCTGACACCTTTTCCCTTTTAGGTGGTCGATCGCGAGTGCCTTGCATGATCGGAGTGCGCACGTTCAATAGAGTGGGTAGAGAGCGCACCGTCGGTGCATTGAAGAGAGACATCTTACACGGGATATCGGTGGGTTTAGCGCATGACAGTAGTAGATACGTAGCCAGCGGGTTAAATGGCACCCTAACAGGAAAAGGAGCCAATCCACGGAGCGATGACCTGGGTGGAGGCGTCTTTTCTAGCCGCGTCTTCTGAACCAATGATAACCGGAAACAAAAGGATCGAGGGTCTGATAGTAAGAGAGTTCTTTGCTCGCTGATAAGATTCCATACCAGACGACGTGTCCATGAAGCGCCTTCTGGACAGGCGACTCGACTCGACACAACAAAGTTTGTGGCAGCGCGTTTATCATCCTATAACGCGACCCATCCACGATTAATTTGGCAGTGACAGATAGTTCCACAGTATTAGCTTTCCTCGGCATAGGGCGGTATGTGTAGATTAAGACGCTCGCAGCACTAACTATAGTAGGGATCCAGAAACCTACACACAACCTAGAGCAATTTGCAAATCTGTAAATAATGTCCAGGGATCTTGGCTCTAATAAGTTCAATCGTAAATGACGCACTTTCCTTTGGCCGCGTTGTTTTCTGCTGTCTTCCATGTTTATGGACGTTAAAGTTGAACGCGAAGAACGGTACAACCACGTGACAATTCGAAAGCCCCTTGCCCAAAACCAAGAGGTGTGGGCATTTCAAACTCTGGATTTTCAGTCGTTCATCGTCTGCTCGCATATGAATAATACTTAACTCTCTATAGCACACTGATGGATATTCTTGAGGCATAGGTCTATGTGGCTAGCAGCTCGGCTGAAATTTGCGTCTTTTCGCCAGCCGGTGGAAGACGTTGCCAGAACTTTAAGTGCATTGCTATGTCCATCTGGGTACAAGTAGCTGAGAATTCGAACGGAGTTATTTTCAATGCTGGACTCCTCGTATTCCATCCCTTACTTTATTGAAGACCCGTTTTAGTTTCATTTGAACACTAACTTACCTTCATATTCTTGGCCTAGCAGACCCCTCCTCCTTCAAATGTCTAGAACTACACTAGGGGATCGGTGCCGCTAGCGGAAAATATCCGCAGGAGTTTTGAGTAGTCAATCCAACGTGAAAAAATGTGTATGCACTGACACTCGCCCCGACGATCAGTCAGGATAAATGTCATATATGTTGTGGAAAATTAGAATGCATTGGAAAACGACGAACTTTCATACATTTACATAAGGCGTATCCAACCGGCAAGTCGTTGGATTAACAAGGAACTTCAACAGGAGGACACCTTGATGGTGTGCGCTGGAGGTTAGAATGCCCCAACTTGAACTTCAATTAAACTTCAACTGGAGCTCCAAGCTGTACAAACCGGACACAATGTTCAAGCTTTTCCTGCAGAGGTAGGGAAACAACTCCCTTTAGGACGGAGAGTGGTATACCAAGCCCCAAGCGGCTTTGACAGAGATTTACAACTGGTATCATTGTAGTACGCACTCACTGGTCAAATCGCTTCATCGAGAACTCAAGCATCCATCTGATGCGAGGTCAGTAGAAAACAGAGAATATGCGGAGAAGAGCATGCGCATTATTTTATCCGTTGGAATTTCCAGCTGTGAAACCGATTGTGGATTTTGCGTTAGTATATAGTTCACTAGCCATGGGTAGGAGACAGTGCGGTGAAGGTGTGGTCTTGTCTTCGACTGTCTAACGCAGGTCACCATTCGAGCGGGTTGGTAGCAGGTCACCATTCGAGCGGGTTGGTAGCATACCATCAACCGTAAGTATCTGCCTTTATTAAAAAGCATGTTACTATAACCCGTTCTAAGTTAGTACATTCCATACGATGTCCCAATATTCGCACCTGCACGCGACAGAAGCACATATCGTTGTCTTGTTCCTTCGGGACTCTGTGGGTTGCAGAAGAACCAAGAAGCTCAAGCGGTGAGGGATCAGTTTAGAAGCAGAAGCAATATCAATGGCATTCTCATTGACACGCTCTGGTCGTAAATTAGTTAGTCGGGCCAGCGGTTGAGACGCAGAAATGGTCGGGGTTGTTTGTAAATCACGATGTCTAAAGCATCAATTAAGTTAAGTTGGGCACTGCTGGCCAGCGGGAGTATGACCCAGAGAAAGCTTATGTGAATGCAAATTCGTATGCCAAAGAAAAATCATAGTGATAAGAGAGTGTTATTAGTTAACACCTGTTAACACCCACCGCCGGCTAGTTCACACTTCCAAGGTGGCATATTATTCAAGTCTGTATATGTTTTTGGATTAGAATTTAGGGTAAATAAATTATTCATAAACTTCCACAGGTGCAAAAATGTATGAAATTCAAAATTGTACATTATAATTATCCCACAAATCTTATTCAATAGCATATCCAAATTTGTTTAAARGATATTCAGGTAAGTCAAGTCTATCTCAATTTATATATACTACTGAATTAAAATTTTGGAATGATTATATTATTAAAGGCTGGACTAGATACATTTTTACACTTGTATAAGTATATGAATAAGCTATTTATCCCAACTTCTAATCCAAAAAAATATACAGACCTGAATAACATGCTATCTTGGAAGTGGTAGGACCGAGGTTACTTACATTGCAATTTGTATCTTACTAACGATCTATAACTCATGCTACCAAGTCGATTACCACGAAGATTTTCTCCCCTGAAGCTATCCCCAAAGTCATGGACATCTACATCACATTATATACTAAAAAGTTCACACACCAGTGCAAGCGCGAAACTCTTCGCTGATGCTGAACGAGAGGAATCTGCAGAACCACCAAAGAAATCCAGTCGACTCACTGTCTTGGAACAGCAGCATGAAAATTGGACTGGAGAAGAAAGTATACAGGATGCAGTCCTTAGAATGCTAGTCGACAAGTACAAGCCATTGCGCACTGGCACTGTTCGAACTGCTGAGCAGAAGCTTAAACAATCACCGCCGAAGGTCGATATGCCTCCATTGACATTCGACTCGGATTCCCGCACTTCTTCTGGTGCTATATCTTCTACGCCATCTAGTGGATCATGGGCTGCGGAGGTTCTTATTCAACCAAAGGAGGGCCACAAACCTTGGCATACCGAATTCAAAGCACCTTCCCATATGTCGACATCTATCAGGTCTGCGAGAACACCTCCAAGCCCTGTAGGGCGCTTGAAGGTCTCCTTAGACGACGAGAGGTTGCGAAAGAAACAAAAGGAAGAAGCGAAGAGAACTGCTCAAGGAACTCGGCTCACTCAAGCCAGAGAATCCACTTTAGACTACCGAGTTGGAATCAGTAAGCAGCCAGGGGGAGGGATAAGGCGTGGTCGACYGAACCCCGTCAGTATGAAAGGATGGTCANGGCTCATAGAAGAAAAGATCGAGGTCAGAAATCTAACTTCTCGTGTAAGGAACTTGAGACTTATTCCTGTAGAGGGCTCGTCTTGCAGGACTGTTCAATACCGTCAAAGGACGCGGCGAACCATTGGTTCGTACCGTCGACGAAGGCAATCCATTCATCGCACGGGAAGAGTTTCTCATGAACAGGATTGTTCAGCGAAATGGTGCTGCTCCCCCATGGTTGAACTTCAAGGAGGTAGGTTATCTTCTGTGATACTATATAATTGTTAATTCATGTCTATGGGAATTCAGAACTCGACACTGCAGTATCCAATTTCCGAAGTATCCTCCGCCAATCTTGGANCCGTCGTGCTGTACGCAATCTTACTCTCTCCGCCTCTCCTACTACACCCTCCTTGTATGAAATCCGCCGCCTGCGAGATGCAGAGTGGGAGCAGAAGGAACGATCCTATCATGAAACGGGACTGGAAGAGGTGAACTCACTACTGAGGAAGTATAACGGGTTAGCACCTTATGCCGTGCGGAGACCGTATTACATCCTGTCGGTCGAGTTAGAGAAGCTCTATGAGGATAGTGTTGATGACATCGCGAGGGAAATATCGCGGCTTGCGTCGAGTGGATATACCTCCAAGCAGGGACTAAATCATGACGGAGAAGAAAGTTATGATTTGCAAAGCTCGTTGGAAGGTGATGCTGGTGCACCGCGTTCGACACGTTTCTTAGATTTCATTCGAGGATGGATGGATAGAATGTCGAAGGCTAGCAGGGCACGGTCCTAAGGGCACTTTATCGCATGTATCGCTAGCTACTTTCCTCGTTTCACTCTAGTAGATTGTATTGATTAGCACTATAGACGATGGGATCACACTCGACTCATGTTCATGTACGTTTTGTAAACATCGGAAGACTCAAGGAAAACGTGTCTGAGGCCGTGTCCTACAACTAAGGCAAACTCGAACATAACATTGGCGTTATTTGGCTATCGAGTGAAGTATTGCGGGGTTTGAAGACAGAGATAAAGTCGTCATTGTTCCCACCGCGGAGTCTATTATGTACCATGGGGCGGGGTTWSAATGATGAATTAGGCAATTTTACCTCCGCTGCCTCGTGTTCTAGCCTTGTGTTTTCTGTGTGGNAAAAAACATCTAATCTTGTATAAAAGCCCTTGTCCCCTTTCCCTCGGATTTCTTACACCATCAAGACTCCCCTCCTCGCAATAGTCGATACCTCTCACCTCCTCTTTCCACTTACTCTCCCTCTATCTATCTACTAACCATGTCGGATGAAATCATTGTGAGTCTAGGTTATTACTATTCCAACGCTGCTAAGATAACAACAATAATGAATACAGCCAGGAGACATCGTCGCCGTCAACAACGGCTTCTCAGGCAGACGTGAAGGCCTCGTCGTCGGCTCTCACTACGACTTTGCTGTTAGTAAACATCCCATATAAAATTTCAACTTCCTTTCCCCTTACACTTCTACTTTAGGGCCGACAAATACTTGAAGTACAAATGGACCCCGGAGAGATTTACCATGCCTGGTGCGAATTTCCACCTGCCGTGTTTACCTCTGAGCAATCACTGAGCTGTCTGTCATTTTAGGTACCCCACTGTCACACGCGTGAAACGCACCATCTCCTACCCCTCCGTTCCCCGTGTTCGGACGACCACCGTCGAGCGTAGAATCGTCTGGTGATCCTTATCACCCCTTTCCCCCTCCTCGATGCACACAACACACGAATGATAACGGATTTTTTGTATGATATTACTACAACCTCGCTGGTGGCAGCGCCATTGATGTCGACGAACCCTCTACCCATTCCCATTCCCACGCACTGTCTGTTGTTCACGTTTACTACCTGTCTCTTTTGCTACCTGGAATGTTTGTAAACACCCGAGCAGTGGTCGTATACTTGTCTTTACTTCTCGTTACTCGTGGAATATGGAGATGCTCGTACCGATGATACTCGGGGTGTTCACCAATGCTCCTTATATGGAGTAAATTAGCAGTGCAGTCTACCGTTTGCAAGGCAGATATGTAGGGGCATGCAGAGCTTGGCCCACCTTTACCATGTCCGTACTCCCAGCGTTGCATAGACGCGGGCTTGTCCGTTGACATATGTACCTAAGTATAAGTTACTTCGCATTCGTAGCCCAAGCCTGATCTACGCCACACTGATCTGATTCACACAATTCCCACGCGACTTGACTTGTACTTTCATAACCAAACTTTAAAATCAGCTTTCCGCATTCTTCTATCATGAGTGCTCCTACAACTAACATCGGAACTGCGAATCATCTGCACACTTTTCCTGACTCTTTCACCACAGTTCCTGCTGGTGTCCAGATTTTGCCTTATAAAGAATATAAAGAACACGGTATACGATTGGAATGTCAAGATGAGATCGTGGAAACCGATGGGCTAGGTATCCCTACTATTTCCATCCCAGGGACCCATAGCACGAATTATCCCAAGTCCAATGTAAAGCGATCTGCACCTGGACAGCAGCCTCGGGCCCAGGGATCAGTCCCTGGGGCGGAGGCTGCTGCCGGGGGAAGAATGGAATGGTACGAAGTTTGGGCTACCACTGACAGGGCCCGTGGACAGTATGCTTTCGATACGTGAGCTGCTCTTTTTCGTTGGTGTCATACCTGTATTTATAAGTGAATTTYACAGAAATTATACACAGATCGATCGCGTCAAAGAGGCGATGGTTGAATTCCAGAGACGCCGAGGACTTCCTCGTAACATTCCTCAGCATGTCCAGCACTTATGGGATCAGGTTCGTTGTCTCTGTGAGCTTAGCTTGTGCTTGCCACTCATCCGATGGTTCTTCAGTGGAAGATTTATGCCGGCCTACTCATCAATATGCCAGTATGGACCAAAAAGAAACAGAAGGCTATCGATGCTGATGCGGACATGGATGAAGATGTAGATGCCGACGACGACGRCTTCGAGGACGATGCACCAGCGGACAGAATCAATATCGGGACCTCGTCCAAACATCACTCAAAGCCACTCAAACCTCGTACACCTTATCACCAGAGCGACATTGGTCCTGTTGAGGTCGCGAACGACGAAGAAGTGCGCGAACTACTTGAAGACGAAAGTTTCCTGAAGGAAGAAAAGTTGATCCAGTTCTTAGAGGACATCGAGGGCAGCACGCGGCACTTCTTATCCAGCTATATGATTAAACAAGGCTTGGTCTGGTAATGCGACACGGTTGTTTATCCAGTTTATTTGCTCAAATCTATCGTTCTAGGGCTGACAGGAATCTTATTGCCATGCCACACATCCTCTCCTTATTCTTCAAATTCATGATACGTCATCGTGCCCTTCCCGAGCCTGAAACGACGAAGGGGTTACAGAATGCGCTCCAGGTCGTAGAACTAGCGCTGAAGGAACTCCCTTTGACTTCAAAGCTGGCTAAAGCTATGCCGGACGACTTTAGTCAGGCCTGTGTCCACCACTGGGGTCACAAGGCGGAAGGATACGCGCCCTACGAAGATGATTTCACTCCCAAAGTGGAGACAGAAGAGACCGACGAGGAGACGAAAGCGGCGAAGGAGGCTTTTGAAGCGGAACTGAGAGCAGAGAATGTTCAGATTGTCAACGCGGAGAAAATCATCGCAGATGAGACTGTTGACGACAATACGAGTGTTGATGAAAGGGTATCCAGTGGATGGGGTGCTGAAGACTCTTCATGGGGTACAGATCAGAGCAATGCGTGGGGAACCGATGATTCCAATGCGACTAGTTGGGACCTGCCGGATCCGCCGACATTCAGCAAACTTTCGATCCCCGCAGCCTTTGCGGACACTCACACGCCTGGCCTCGTGGAGTGGTCGTGCAGGCGCATCAGGGAGATCATCCCTCCCCGTACAAGTGCTACCCCCAAGGCTGGCGAGCAACCGAGTGGTGAGGACGTCGAGAATGAGTTGGATAAAATTTTCTCCAAGATCATCCTTTCGCCTTGGATTGGGTGGGAGGATCCAGAAGACGAGTCCGGTCAGTCTATCCCTAAAATTGTTAAGACCTCGAGGCATCCAGTCATGGACAAAGAGTACGATCCCAATGTGGATGACATCGTAGTCCTCGTTACCCCTTCTACTTTGGACTCGCTTAATATGGGTATGGGTATTGGGGGGACGTGGGTGCAACTTGCACGCGCTCAAGAGGACTTTGGAGGAGAGAAGAAAAAGAAGAAGAAAAGTAAGACTGCGGATAGGCGATTCTGGTACTTGGATCAGCTTGTCGTGACTCTGACAAGCTTCCACACCACGAAGGAGAAAGCAAAAACGTCTTTGCCTACGGAGCTCGTTTAATCTGTCAGAGAGCGTTCTAAAACAAGGTGTCCTCGTTCGTTATGTATCAAACCTGATCTAAACTGTGTAATGGTTGGTTGTTCTGCTCTGTATCAACTCTGTATTGTAATTTATTGGGGATGAAATTTTGCTTCTATCATTTATCCTGCACTGTCGATATTTCCCTGCTCAAGAGATCATCAGCAATCTTGGTACCTTGTCTTGCATTTCGATATGCACCTTCCTTTGTTGTCCGTGTTCTATCAGACTTTCATTCCCCGTCACCTTTCCAGCAGCCTTCTCCGCGGTACCTAYACTCAAATCCTCAATTTCGCATCACAAGAATCCATCGTCTCAAGTTCAAACCCACCTTTTAATCTATCCCCCACGCTCGATTTCGGTGGGGGACTTCCAGCATTGCTCACAGTACTCCACGTATCGCTAGCCGCAGAGCTGTCTTCAGAAAGACCTGGGAATCGGGGTCGTACACCTGCCACAATACCACCACTGTGCTCCCCCATACCAGTATATACGAGAGGAGAGTCTTTCTTGGGCGAGTCTTGGAACTCTAGGTGCATGCATTCCTAGTGAGAAGGCTCTCGTAAGTTTGGGCCATTGAATACGCACCATCTAGTGCACCAGTACTGGCATTGGACCCGAGACCTGTTGATTCGTGCTTCTGTCCAGGACGAGCACGCATGGATTCAGAATTATTCTGGTCATACTTTTCGCATGTTGAATTGTCAGTTGAAGACGGGGATGTACTGCGGTTGGAGGTCATTATCGTAGGGTCATTGAATCCATATCAAAGCCAGGGATTTTATACCATCTTGGTGGGGTATGTATGCGACAACTGACGATGTGGTGACGCAAGGATCCATGGTTCGTTCATAACTTCAATATACAAAATCCCATTTCTATGGATGATACAAGAAGACGGCTGGTACATAGGTTTGAGTTTAGGTTTAGAGGTGTATGTACAACAACAATATGAAAACAACGAAAACGAGCTGACTAAATGGTACCGTAGATGGTTATGCTGCGAGTAGGGGGAGAATAAATAGGTGAGAGAAGAGAATGGTATTCKTGTGTACAAAAGAGAGGTGTTTCATGGACTCCTCGCGTGAGCGCTRATCCAACTGTCGTCGCTCCCGGATTCGGAGAACCTATCGAACTCAGACTCGGTATCACTCCCAAGTTCCCTCTGGCTGGCGGGCGGGGAAACTGCATGAGTGAAGCTCAAGTATTCCGAGCTGGTTCTGCTGGATTGCGGCAACGAAGACAAATGGCTGAACGGAGAATCGGGAGGAGAAACAAGTTCAAGATTATACAAATCAACTGGATGGGTCACAGATAGACTCTGAACTCGTGGAGAGGCGGTGGTAGGTGTATCCGCAGACCTTGGCGTTCCGTAGTCCATAGCCGTCTGGAACGATGTTCCGAGGGTGCGGAAAGACACGGTTGGGGACGACGACGCAGGAGACTGTGCAGTCATTGATGTGGCTGAAGAGGACAAATTCGGGGAGAAAAAGGAAGGAGGTTCGGAGACGTTAGCGCCTGAGATAGGGGCAGTGCCCCTCACGTCTTGACTCTGGGGAAACTGAACGGTGCTTGGAGTTACAGATGCAGAGCTATCAGAATCTGAGAAAGGATTTCTAAAAGGGTCCGCCGATGAGGAGTTGACGGAAATCGTAGACGAGGCTGTAGTAGAGGTAGGAAAGATAAGCGGAGGGGGACGGCGACGAGCGCCTAGACGATTGCAAAGTGGGAGACACTGCTCTACTACCATTTGAGGAAGGTGTTGTAGAGCTTTCAGAATCAAAGATTACATGCTGGGGGCTTGAAGGCGACAAGGGCTGGTATGGAAGTGATGCGTTCGACTAGGGGAGTATTTAGTTGATTAGTTATCTTTCACAAAACTTCTAAGAAAAATACTACTTCGTCTAGCGGGCTGCCTGCATTCTTCCTCCGCCTTAGAGACCCGGTATCTTCCCTCCATTTCTGGAGTTCAAAGACACTTGTATCACTACGATGGTCCTGTTCAGATACAGGTTCCTCACGCCGTCTGCGTCTGCGGGCGTCAAAGTCGGCCTTCCACTCTTGCACCTTGGGGTGAATATGAGGGTCATAAACAAACTGATAGAGTAGAATGCCATTAGTCATTTATTCAGTTTACGATGGACGATTGCGGCCAACCTCTTTGAATGCAAATCCAACCGCAATCGTGCCTACAACAGCGAGAATGTAGACGGCCGGAGCGGGCATTTCTTCAGAATATTTGGCCCTCAAGGAATAATGGGCCTATTCAATTAGTGAAACGCTGAACACAGAGATGGAAGAACGAGGGTAAGGAGTGTTGATTATGTACTTAAGTTACGCTAATAGTATCGATCATTCGGATCAAAATTCAGNCACAATCAGCCTCACATCATTCCCGTTTTGGGACCTTTTGGAACTCGGACCGTGATCGGCAGGTACCTTGGAACTTGATTCTGGAACAGTTTCCGTCCCGTAATCAGACATACACTTACTAACATCCATTAACTCACTATATGAGTAGTGCCCACGATTNCCCCACGATTCCTTCTCTCAGCGCTATCCATCCATTCTCTCTTATGTCTCCCAGCTTTCTTCCCGTCGAGATTCTGGAACTCATTTTCAAGGAATTACCGAGATACACAGAAATAAACGTACTCTGTAATGCTAGTACTGTCTGTCAGGAATGGGCTGCTGTATTGCGCCCAATAATATTCCAAACGATAACGGTCAACCCGAAGAATGCCAGACGGCTCGCAAAACTGATATCTTCGCCTCTCTGCACCATACCAGCAACAGCAAAAACTCTTAATTTTTGTGTCCCTCGGGTGCATACATATCCCGGAAGGCTGTCGTCCTCTTTCAAGAATGTTGTGAAGTACTTCAAGCCGGAAGGAATCTGCCTAATGACATTATATGTTGTGGCGGGTCCGCAGAACAAATCAAACTTCTTGACAAGGTGAGCCGACTACGTGTTTCCTTTTTGGAGGTTAGTAGAAACCTATAAAGTGTCTGTGAAACCCCTACAGCTCTGATGCGTCTCCTACCCCGACTTTGGATTTGTTTTTGTCTTGTTGCATTCATTTCTATCCTTTTTTCAGCTCCACGTTCAAATTTACTCATAGACTCTTTCAGTCAGGGTCTGCATAAAATGTTCCGTACTCTCCCTGCTGAAATCTTCAGTCGACTTAAACCGCAATCTGAGACCATATCACAGCGGGCAGTTCTTCGTTTCCAAACGGATGTTAACACCTTCTCGAACTCCCTCGCATCCCTCGATCTCGTCAACGTCACTTTTGACTCTCTCACGTCCATGCTGCTCATGCTGAAGAACCTTCCTTCATTAGTCACTCTCTCCCTGTGGAGCATCGTCCTCCTGGAAGAGCCGTCTGTAGAAGACGTTCCTCCAGCAACTTTCCAGTTTCTTAGCAAACTACAGAAACTGAAGTTGTCTGAGCTGATGGGAAAACACACGGGAACAGTTCTACCGTTGTTGCTGCGGTGCCGCACTCTGTCACTGCGAGATTTGTGTATCGAGGAGGATCACGGAACACTCACTAACCAAGATCTTATACAACCGCTCATCGACCGACTAGGAAAAGATGACCAACTCCGTCGTCTTCGTATATCTTTTATATACGATGGTGAGAAACGTCCGGCCCCGATCTGTTTTTCTCTTTACTTATGCATAGCTTTCTATTATCGCAGGACCCAAGCCGATATGTGGGCTCGATCTATCCCAATGTTCATCCCTCCAGTATCTCAGCCTCGCTTTCGAGGATGCCCAGGATATTGGAGCAGGATGGCCAGCGAACTACTTCCATCCTCTTCTTACTCTTCCGACATCCGCGCCGCTCGAAAGTTGTGAGCTCACAATGGTGTTTAATTTGTACTCTCGGGTTCGTCCAATGTTCCTAGACCAGATTTCCGCACGCCTGGGAGAAGTAGATGCCCTATTGGCTGGGAAGCGCATGAAGGAAATCCTGGTGGCCTGGACGATTAAGCCCAAACTTTGGAGTGACGAGAAGCCTGTATTAGATGTTTACAAGGCGATGTCAAAGACACTGAAGATGGGTATTCTGACGGTAACAAATCCTCCTTGACCTCCGAACTGGCAGTATATCATGTATGTCAAACGCATGNTTTGAAATTTCAAATGTTATTGTATTATGGACTAATGAAAAACCAGTAACCAAAATCTTCTATCNTTTCTACACATGGATCTGGACCAAGCTGATGGARAATCTGGTTATTGATTCGATCGCACATAAAAGAGAGATTTGAGGCCAAGTGAGTATTTCAAAACAAAGGTGTTTAACTGTTTGAAATTGTAGGATGGGATGTATTAGGCACTCTAATTAAACTACTATTCTTCCACTGAAATAAGAATGGAATGTCAATATTGGATCCCTCTTACCGATCCTCACGTTTTTCTAGCTTGATCATGCTTTCATATAGCACCCAAGGGTCAACTTAAAGGAACCGTGGCTACACGTCGGATAAGACAGGCAACTGTTTCTTTGTGATACTAAACTACGGTATCTTCCCTTACCATTCATCTTTATGAATCTGTATAGATCATCYCCGAAGAAAGCAGGTTTACAAGCGATTTAAACAAAAATAGTTTCAACGTTATCATGGAGCTCTCCCGCTCATTCTATCGAAGACGTGATCTCACGCTAGGGAACTCGAGGAAGAATATGGCCGACGGCATCGTATTAGGGCACACTCTTCTCCCCGATCGGCTTTGGTATACACCAGCAAGTCACATTAATTCTAGCAATCGAAACCACCTTCCTAACTTACAATTGTTAATATAGACACTGCATGCCTTTCGATATTATCAGTCACTCTCGGGCATCTCCTTGTTAAAAGCATTCATTAAGAAAGTGTTAAATCATATGAATTGTTGTGTATACCTTTTGCTCCTGGGTATACTCTGCAAGGGCTGGATTTATTGTTGTTTCTTCGCCATTCTCTGCCGCGTCTATGTCCTCACATCGGTATTGAAATGGGACGATATCAAGATCAATAAACCCACCTTTCAGTGTATCAGCTATGTTTGGTACAGGTGGGGGACTTTCGGTACTGTTCACGATAGCCCGATTATGGCTCCCCGTAGGAATCACACCAAAGCTATCTTTGGCAAGAGCAGCAAATTGAGGTCGCGCTCTTGGTGGAATGCCGAGACCACTATACTCTGACCGCATGTCATAAGGAGATTCGGTGTTGGGTTTAACGTGAGTTTCTGAGTCTTTTGGTCAAGGAAAGATGTAATATTTTAAAGCTTGGCTATCTACCTTGTTGTGGCCCGGCACCGATAGGAGACTCGAGACCTGTCGATTCGGATTTCTCGCTACTAGCTTCAGATTTTGTCGGTTTGTAGCTCCTATGGGCCAGATTGTCGGATGGCGTACGGTCGGAAGACATGGTGGTTAATTAAATAGATACTTACTGAACCTGAAGCCGTTTATATGCTTGGGTATGTATAGGTACGTTAAACCTAGCGTGAGAAAGTATAGGCAATATGACGAACCAGTGACGCGGTGGAAACTCGTCTGGAGTATTGGCCCGAGGTCAATTGATGACGACCTTCAATCAAATTGTAACTTTAATTAGCAGATACCTGTGTCTACGCCACGGCGAGAGATCACACTGGTAGGGATATTAAGTAAACTAGCCACTCTGAATTCCGCGTGAAATCAACCGCAAGATGTACATACAGTGTTCTTTGGTCTGGAACTATGATAGAAGACCTGATCTGAATAGCGCTGGGGGCTATCAACATGAGAAAGATGAAATCTACATGATTCCGATGAATTCCTGGATCATTGTGGTGTAGTACTCGTCTTACAGACGAAATAGACATCATTTAGTTCTCACCCACTGTCTTGGACTTCGTCTATGGATAATTGTATGAGTTGGTGTCTGGTTAAACTGAGCAGGCTTTGCATTGAAATCACGCGTCCTTACTTGAGCAACCATATTGAAACAGAAAACAGTGGGACGGAGCCTTAGGTATGCACGTATTTCATTACAGA
Organism: Chondrostereum purpureum; assembly: GCA_004354395.1. NCBI lineage: Eukaryota > Fungi > Basidiomycota > Agaricomycetes > Agaricales > Cyphellaceae > Chondrostereum > Chondrostereum purpureum. Next base: position 14,017 of record LBLO01000150.1, read on the forward strand.
GCGTTACAACATTTATTTCTATTTTTTCCCTTGTCATTCTACACTTCTAGAATTTGACTTTAGAAACCGTGGCATAGAGGGTCTTGCCCTGGATAGTAGCAATCTCCAGCTCGAGCGCGGTGGGCTGGCGAGAGCCATCAGCACCAGCAAAGGTACCAGCGCCCCAAGGAGATCCTATCAAGTATAATTCAGATAGCTGATCACCCCGAATCAAGGGAAGCAAGACATACCACCATGAATCTCAGCGAGGTTGGTCAGTTGACCGAAGGTCGCGCCGTACCCAAGGGGCACGAAGATGATACCATGATGAGTGAAGGTGGACAAGCTGGCGAGAACGGTAGATTCTTGTCCTCCTCCTTGGCCAGCGGTAGAGACAAAGACGCCGGCGTACTTGCCGACCAGCCCTCCGGTTGCCCAGAGACCACCAGTGGAATCCCAGAAAGCCTGATCATAGAAGTGTAAGTAATGTGGCTAGAGAAGTATAGTTTTCAAACCAATACATACCTTCCATTGGCCAGGGAAGTTACCGAAACGCGTCGGAATACCGAAGAGGAAAGCATCGTATTCTTTGAGCTCATCGGGGGTGATGACTGGGTAAGGGGGCTTAGGCGGCGCGTGCAACGCCTTCAAGACATCCTCAGAGAGGGTTTCAGGGACTTGGAAGATCTTCGCAGAGCCTCCGGCGCTCTCGATACCACTCTTGGCAGCCTCAGCAACTGATTGATAGCGAAAGGTTATTTCAAGCATTCAAACGATGACAAGGAAAACAAACGTTTGGCAATGTGGCCATAGAGAGTGTAGATAACAATAGCAACTTTGGGGCTCGACATTTCTTAGAGTGTATGAGAGGGGAAGATGGGTGTTGATGGTAACCCTTGTCTCTGATACATCCCTTATATATAGCACACCATTGTATGGGAATTGCGACACCTTTCTTGGATCATTTCGCGTCAACTTCCAGCTGTAGGTTTGGATGTGAGTGATTATGATAATCTAGGCAATCAAGCGGTCGAACTCCGCCTCATGTCCGCACTTTCGCGTCAGCAATATTGCCTATTGAAGTAACAGCCACTTGACGGCCACATCAAATTCATCGTCCAGCTGGGCTTCTGAAGGGAATGGTATTCCATAAGAAGTAGTTCCAGGACGCCGTTCTAGTGCATGTATCAAAAGCATCAGACTGCATTGAAGCGGTACTAGCTTTGCATCACCATGGGATAAACTCTGTAATCAGCTCGTGGATTCTTTTCAGCTATGAAGACTGGTGGCCTTTCAGAACCCTCACTTCTTGAGAACGATTTTGTTCACTACGTGAACAGGTTACTTTGATGTTAGCCATAAGGATTTCAGCGAATGCGAGGCTTGCGAGCTTCCGTCTCTTAGTCAGTCAGACATATACGACTACCAACATACTTCATACTTGTATTTAGTATGCAAGACAGTCAGCAGCTGGTCATAATATGTGCGTACAATCAACTACCAGGCTTTGTAAGGAAGCTATGGCATTATGTAGGCCCCGATCCCCATGTCTTGCGTGTTGTTCACTCATCTCCACAATCATAGGTCCTCAGGGCTATTTACATTTGGTCTTCTATCCTGATCTTCAATTGAAGAGAGGTGCATCTATTGGATCCAAATCACGCGGAATCTGCAGTGGCTACCTGCTTTACAGCAGAAGACAATTTCGTGAATCCTCTTCCCCTTGGAGGCAGTCTAAGAGAGCTTGTGGGCGGAAAATGTGGCGTTATGTATAGGATCTCTCCACCCATGCGTTGTGATCGCAGGCCAACGGCCTGAGTAGTTTTTGAGGGGAGTACCGCCTCTTCTCCATTTGCTACCACATTGAACTTACTCCTTCATCGCGCACTGCCACCTGCACCTTGCTGCCACCACTGGAGAATTCGTTTCCAACCCCAGGCTCATGATCCCAAGACCCGGAAATAAGTAGGCGGCACCTTTCTTTAGCCAGAGTAGCGCTGTAGGTATTTAGAGCATGTAAGTATTCTATGCCATGTTCCGTTCTTAAAATGACTTCAACCATCTTGCCTTCCCGAAATAAATAGCTCAATCCACCTGAACACTCGAATACCCCTTGGTTCGCGATGCGACCTCATGTCCTCGCCATTGATGGCAAAGTCTCTTTTAACTGTACAATGCACTAGAACCTCCACATCCGGGTCCCATGTTGACTGATTTTCCTGACCTTACCCGACAATATTCCCCGCCCTCTTGTTGAGCTGCTCCTCCCCTCCGACAATACGCCTCGGTAGTTCGCATGATTCTTTTGCGAAAATCTATAAGGTACAAGCTAGGGAATGCGTGCCTGCGAGCAGAGGTCGTCGGTACCTTGAATGACCAGCATGAGGGATATAAAAGGTAGAAGCTTATGACAGAACGGTTCTGCAAGCGAAGCTGCTATGAAGCTCACTTTGTTCTCTCTATTGGCTTCGGCCGCTGTGGCTAATGCTCACTGTACGTTGTCGGCTATCTTTTGCAATTGAATTCAGAGACTATAACTCACTCCAATATAGTCACTATGCAGTATCTGTGGATCAATGGGGTACGTGCTGGGTTGTTGCAAGGAATATCCGAGGCTAATTACTGGGGTTGATCTGAAGAAAGACAGTGGTCAGAATAAGTACATCCGTGTGGTGCCCAACAACAATCCTGTCACCGATGTTACGTCCAAAGACATCACTTGCAATGTGAATGGACTTTCAGGGGCCAACGTCGAGACTGCAAGTATCCCAGCAGGAGCTAGCATGACGTGCGAATGCACCAACTTTCCATCTTCCCAAGACTACTAATTAACGCTGGCCATCCTAGATTTGAATGGCACCAGCATGATCAACGGGTCGGAGAAGACGCCATCTCTGGAGGGCACAAGGGCCCAGTTCTTGTGTACATTGCTAAGGCGCCATCCACAGCCGCGGCATTTGACGGCCAGGGACCTGTGTGGACGAAGATCTATCAGGCTGGTCTGCTTGACGCAAGCTCCCAGAAGTGGGCTACCGATGTTGTAAACAGCAACTCAGGTATTAGTTCTACTCACAGCTCGGGGGATATCTTTTAATCCTCTACAGGCCAACACACTGTGACTATTCCTGCGTCTCTCCCGGCTGGAGAGTACTTGCTACGTGCAGAGATTGTGGGTGCCAAAAGCGCCTCGTCCTTTTTCGGAGCTCATAACCGGTGATAGATTGCGCTTCATGTTGCACAAAGCTACCCTGGTGCTCAATTCTACATTGGTTCGTGTTGGTATCCCGAGATGAACTTGCTTTCCCGCTGATCCACCGTCCAGGCTGCGCTCAAGTGTCTATTACTGGTGGTGGTAATGCGAATCCGCCCAAGATTTCGCTGCCAGGAGCGTACTCTCCGAGCGACCCCGGAATCACAGTACGTATATTGAGATCATCTAAACAGAATGAAGTTAACTTTGGTATGGCTCAGGTCAATATCTACAACAACTTGCAGAGCTACACACCTCCTGGCGGCGCTGTCTGGTCTGGATGAAGGGCCTTGCGCACAGTAGATTTGTGGCATCTGTCCCTGCTGTACAATATGTAGTCATTTGTATTTTGTTCGTACTAGGAAATACGTACTCAAACTCAGCATCCCTCGGGATGTTCACATCAATGTTGTGGAGGAAATCCAGGAGGGTTATGTAAGGGCCGCGACTGCGACACTTCCGTCCTCGCGTAAATATAACTTTCATGTCCAGATTGCCTCCTACATTCAAAAACTTGTATCGCTTGTTTCTTCGCAGTATTTCTGCCTCTGTTCTTCATCAACCTGCCTCAACGAATAATCTTAGGCAGTTGTGGAGGCACAACTTCCGAGATGCAGCTGATGTCATAGGAAAACTGCAACGCGACTCCCTTGACACGTCTTCTAGGAAACGACTTGAAAGTTGGCTTCAGACGTGGGAAACCAGAGGTAAGTGCGGCTTTAACTACTATAAAATTTATTTTATTTACCGTAAGGGAAGTGGATAGGACCCTCGTAATGCTATATACTTCAGCAACTTCTCGAGGGCTTTCTCATAATCTGACCCGGAACCTTGCGATGTTGAGGTACAGGGAGCACCAGCGGTTATCAGAAGAACGATTGCCAGTATGGAACCCCAAATTACCCAAAACTTCCGTAGCCTATAAGGTGAAAGAGCCCACGGAACGAGAGTTGGAGAAAGAAAATAGCCGAGAACAAGACAAGGCAATGGATTTGAAATCCTGGAATCCAATCGGTCATGTTGTTAGGATGGCGGAAAATAGACACAACCTTGTATTGGGTCGAATGGTCGTAAAAGGTACCATTAAATCATAACAAGTCCGTCCTAGTACACTATTATGTGGAAAATATAACTCCTAACAAGCCGTATAGCTACCTCTCAGTGTTCATCTTCTGGCATTTATATGAATTACATGTGTGATTCTCAAGGAGTATCCAATTGTACTTTGGACCTGATTGCGTTGGCCCTTGCGACAGGTCTTTTGAGCTTTGACCAGTGGTCTGACCAGGTCCATTTTTATTGTTGCCCACGTGCCTGTCACGCCCACACGGTCTCGTGATTTTGTCCATTGTTCTCCCGATTAGGACAGCCATATGTAACCATTTGGACCTTGTTCCCTACATATATAGTCCCCGTTCCTTCACTTGTACCTTCATCTTATTTCCCCCCATTTCCTCTTTCCTTACTGCAAAGCCATGGATGAATGGTGGGTAGGCCCCATGTTGGTCCCGATTTTATTACGGCTTTCATGTCCAACGACGAAATCCCCTCCCCTCCTATCAAGGACAACGTTCACAGATCCCTCAATGCAATGAAAACTTCGCCTCCGCCTAAATACCTTCTTTGTTCTTCACTATGTTCAAAATTCGTGCGCTTCCTTTATTGACAAGTGTGAGCATTTGCTGACTATTAAGGCTCAGGTTGACAACATCTCTCCTCTAATACCAAGCCTGAAATTCGTCGTTGGCTCTGGGGATGGTGCAGAACCAACACTAATCCCAGTTGCTGGATTCGACACCAATGAGTCAGTGCAAGATTATAGGAAAGCCCAGCTCATGCTATTCTTCTGTGATGAACACATGTTCAACGATTTCGCCCCCAAGTTTGTTCATGATGACCCGCGCGCAAGTCAAGCTCGCGAGAGTCTTGTGGAGCATCTGTCCGAGTGGCATGATCAACAGCATCGAGTCTTCTCGTTGTTTGTGATCATTTCAGGTCACTCGTACAGGCTTGCTAGAGCGGACCGTAGTGGGATCGCCGTGTCCAAGTGTTACTCCTGGGTCAGGGCCAAGGGGTTCCAACACTTATCCAAGTTCCTCTGGCGTTTCCATTGCATGGATAACGAGGGCCGTGGCATGGACCCCACTGTCGTGCCAGTAACTGACGAGCACGAACGGAGCTTAATCCGAGAGCACCTCGCCCCCTGGGAACCCGCTAACGCCAATGAACCTCTTCCTTCTATGCTCAAGTTCAGCGTACCCATAAAAGGGTCTACCTCCATGCGTGATGTGTTGGCATGGGGCTCCGTCACTGGCCCCGACACGCTCTTTTCTCGCGCCAATCGTGGGTATATGGTGTATGACCTGCAAGACCAGTGCGTCAGGTTCATGAAGGACTCTTGGCGCATCCGTATGTCGGCGGATCCAACGAAAGATTGGTCCGAAGTAGACATCCTCCGGACTCTCAATGACAACGAAGTCAGAAATGTACCAGAGCTGGTATGCGGAACGGATCTTCCACAGACGACGGTCATGAAAGAATATGTTAGTGCTGATTGGAGGCCAGAGAACGATCGAGCGCCAGAGGCAGAGGGGTGGTATGTACGCTGCCATATTCGTTTCTTGATGGACTGTTGTGGCACTCCCCTGAACAATGCCTCTTCATCGCGAGAGTTGGTCCAAGTCGTTTACGACGCATTCATTGGTATGTTCAACTAATGCTCTCGAATCCCCTCCCTATCTGATCAATGTTCCCTCTATAGCTCATATGGATGCTTGGACTAAATGTCGTATCCTTCACCAGGACATTAGCCCAGGAAATATCCTCATTTTCTCGGATGGTACCACCACTCGGGGGATATTGATTGACTGGGAATTAGCTGAGTTCAGGACCCGGGAACGCAAGGAGGAACGTCCTTTGGTTGCGAGTCATTCTCGTCTGGTATGTGATTATTTGAAAGTACTGTGAGCTTGAACTTACCACATTGCAATCTAGGGAACTTTTCCTTTTATGTCGTGCAATCTTGCCAGCAAGTATGAGCATGAAGAACATTCAATTCAAGACGACATCGAATCTTTCTTCTGGGTCCTTTTTTATCACGCTATCCTCCATCTCAATCACTCCAAGTCTGTAGACGACTTACAAGACTTCCTCGACACCATCTATGTCTCCCGTGAAGACAGCGGAAACAAAGACAAACGCAAGTTTCTCCGCAAGCCCCACAAGGCCAAAATTGAATTTGTCTCTCGTCCTCTGAACGACTTGATCACTGGAATGTGCGAGTTCCTCAGCGAGTGGAACACCTACCGGCTCTCTTTCCTGAAGTACAAAAAGGACGCTAAATGGCAAGAAATCGATGGCAAGCCACGACTCCCCGCGTTCGTCCATGATTGGGATGCGAAGAAACTTAAGGATCACACTGCGATAGAAGAGCTTTGGAGGAGTGCACTGGAGAAAGATACATGGCCGAAAGAAGGAGAAGCTGATACGAAGAACTGGGTGCGTGATATTCCAGACAAGGAGTACGTGAAGAAGTCCTCTATCTCGAAATGCCCTCCCGCCGACGACGATGAGAACCAACCACGCAAGAAAAGGAGATTGGAAGACGATGGGATAGAGCCACGCAGAGACAGCCCGAAGAAGGCGAAGATTTTCCCTTGTATTTTGTAATCAGAGGATAGTAGTGTAATAAGACAAACCCCGACCACGGATAGACCCTTCCACAAGGTGCAAGAAAGCGTATTGGCAGTGCCAATACACTAACTTTACGCTGATAATGAAGATAATATTAACATTTTGTTAGCATCCGGCGCATTATTAGTGTTTTGTTGAGTGACACACAATGTGCAGGTTAGCATATTGTCAGCGATGAAAATGCTGATATTACGCCAATCGCTAACAAAATTTTAATAGTACCTTTTTAATTGGCGCAACGTCAGCATATCGGCAGTGCCAATATGCTTTCTTGCACTGTGTGACAATATCCCTTGTGAATTCTCAGTTTGTGGCGTTCTCGTCCGGGCCGAACACCCGTAATATTTTCTGGTTCGGTAACTTCAAATTAAACTTGACTTCGACCACCATCTATCTATTCCATACCAGATGTCTCTTTCTTCACTTCTACTGAAAAATAAGCCAATAGACTCTGAACTAGATGCTCTGTTTTCAGCAAAGGTTCTCGGTATTCCATTTTGCAAATAATTAATTTCTTAAAAATATCAATGATTAGCCTGGTACCTCTGGATCTCGTCCCCCAACGACTGCTTCGTCCTCTTCGAAAAGAAAACGCGATTCCGATCTACCAGAAGAGCCAGTAGCTGCTCCAAAGCGGAGCAAATATGCATTCAAAAAGAAACAAGAGAAGTTGGAAAGGAAGGAAAGCGACAAGAAACGTAGTCAGGACAGAACTTCAAAACGAGAATCAAAATCTTCATCGAAGGCTGCTGAACCTGAAGATGAGGAAGATTCTGCAGAGTTGGAGAACAAGTATCTGAAGAAGGATAAAGGCAAGAAGAAACTCGTTGAAGTGAAATCCTCAGAGGATGAAGATGTAGTTGAAAAATCGGGTGCAGAGGAGGAGGATGAAGAATCTCTACCGCAGCTCGTACATGAATCTTTGACACCCAAGTCGAAGAAACATTTTGGAAAATCCAAGTTCGTCCCAGACGATGAAACACCAGAACGAAGAGATGCTAGGACTGTCTTTGTTGGGAATCTTCCTGTTCAGGTCGCGGAGAAAAAGGTATTTACTCTTTGGATTATCTGTTTATATACTTCTAACATCATGTACTAGTCTGCTGAAAAGCAGCTACGAAGACATATCCTAGACCTCGTTCCCACCGCAAAAATCGAATCCATCCGTTTCCGTTCAGTANCCTTCCAAGCCCCTACCTCTAAACTTCCAGACGACGAGAAAGATGACGACCCCAAGAAACCACAGGAAAAGTCGAAGCCGAAGCCGTCTACACATGATCTTGAACGCACTGCTCAATGGAGAGAGAAACAAGGCGACGGAGAAGAGGATAAAGACACGAAAAAGTTTTTGACTCCCAGTGAGAAGAAGCGGATTGCCTTCATTCACCATGAGTTNCACTCGACTGCAGACAGCCTTAACGCTTATGTTGTCTTCGGGCACCCCACGCCCCGCGCAGCAAATTTACCCCCGTTGGTGGTCATGGANCCTTATCAGGCGGCCAAGGAGGCCGTGGAGAAGTGCGACGGATCGATGTTTATGGATAGGATGATTCGGGTGGATGTCGTGTCGAAGGAAAGTAAGGTAGAAGGGCACGAAACAGATCCCAAATTGACCCTATTCGTCGGTAACCTTGTCTTCACGACGAAAGATGAGGAATTACGGGTCTTCTTCGAAGGCGTCGTTGCAGCTGAACGCGGGCCTGCTCCTGACGGTGGAAAGTGGGTGACCAAGGTCCGCATAGTAAGAGATAACGAGACACAGTTGGGAAAAGGATTTGGTTACGTGCAATTCTCCGTATGACATTTCATTTTCCCCTTCCCTGTCGGCCTATCTAATACTCCTTTTATATATCTTATAGGAACGAGAGTGTGTCGACGAGGTCGTGACACTCGAGGAGTCAAAGCTCAAATTCGCGAAACGCACACTTCGTGTTCAGCGATGCAAAACCATCCCTGGTGTAAAACTATCTTCTACAGCAACACCGTCGAAACGTGTTCCTAGTGTACCCAAAGGTGATCCCGCACTCGGGGAGAAACTTGCTCACCTCTCGAAAGACGACCGCAAAAAGGCAAAGTCCGAAGACGCAGACCGTATCGCTCGCAGGATAGCCAAAAAGAAGGCAAGGAATGCGATGGACCAGGGGAAAAAGATGAAGGAGACGAGAGACAGGGTCAGGCGTCAAGTTAAGCCCAGAACGAAGGATGTACCTGCAAAGAAATCGAGGGTAAGGAGTGAGAAGAGTATGGCGAAGAGAAACGCCAAGAAGTAGGAGGATACATGACAGAGGTCCCGAAATAGTTAGGTCTGACTATAATCCAGGTTAGGAAAAGTAGTTGCTACAGGCCTGCAGGCGATACAAAGGGCTTCTCATCCACACCACTTCTCAAAAAGGCTATGGGGGGTGTAAAGAAGGGTGAGAATCAAGGGAGAATCTTAGAACAAAGGTGTCACACAACATATTCTGGAAGAGTATACAAATGTCGAGCATCTCAGTAGACTCGATTGCATACTTTCGTTGAAGACTTCCCTCTCTTGAACAGAAACATCCAACCCTTTACCTACTCCTACAGCTCGCCATGTCAAACCCTCTCTTCAGATACGTCGGCCCGGTCGATTCCCACAATGCTGAAGGCATAGTTTTTGAACTCGAAGCAAGTTTCTGGAAGCACCTGCTAGCTGCGAATGATGCCGCTCTACGCCGCAAGTCATCGGTTGTAGGTATTGAATGGCTTGCAACAAGTGTTCGCACCTTTCAGCCACCGAATATTCTATGCTGTTACGTCAATCAGGATGGAATTATACACATCTCGTCCATGCCTTCAAGCCACGCAGAGAGAGAGTCGAAGAGGCTCTAGTATGGGCTGGGATTTGATTTGAATAACCTATCCACTGCCCAGTGAGAAATATACTATAATCTGGCTCTTCCGAAATCCAGCGATATGTGTGAATCAGAACTATGTCGTCGAGCGTGTCCTAAAGACAGTCTAGCATGAGATTTTTAATATTATGACACGAAGTAAATCATATGATCCATTGCCAGGCATTCTTATAGATTCTTATTACTAGTATTAGTACTAGTATTTAAAGTTAAACGTTCATACCACCATCACTTCTCCGCTACACAAGTCTAAAGATCTGGGAGGCATGGTGAATGTAAGCGTTGAGCATTTTATGTCTGTCCATGTCAAACTTCACGTGTACTAGCTCGACTCTATACCAGACCTCTGCGATTCCAATTATGTTCCAACCCAGATCGAAGAATATGCGATACGGAAAAGCATGGAAATCGAGAGAGAGAAGATAAAAGGACTTTCCTCAGAGATAAAAAGGCTAACACTTGCTCAAAGAGAGTTAGAAGGCATATTGAACACTCACAAGGGACTCGTCTCTCCGATACGACGTGTTCCAGCAGAGATCCTTGAGCATATCTTTTTTCTTTCCCTGCCGCGCAACAGTGATGGCTTCATAGAGGACAGTATATCAAACACTCTACATGCGACCGCGTGGACCTTTTCTTATGTCTGCAGTCGTTGGCGCATGGTCTCGTTATCATCCCCCATGATATGGTCTTTCATCGGTGTCAAGAAATCCGATACGGATGCACTGGACGAAGCCCATGGGGAATCTCTCAAGACTTTGGTTATTCATCGTCTTAGGATCCAATTGCTGAGAGCTCGGAATCACCCTCTTACTGTGATGTTGGCAGAAGACCCTGCACGCCAGCACTGGAAGTACTTCAATTACAATCTCATTGTACCAGCTCTCGAAACTCTCATCCCGTACCTCCCACGCTGCTTTAGTTTTTCAATCCGCTGCTCCACAAGGGTGTTTACAGCAGTTTGCGGAACTTAGGGCGCGGGTCCGATTTTTCATCAAAAACTGAAAAGATTGATGTCGTGGAGTATATCAGCAGTAGCTAATGCAATTCCTTACCGTTTCCCATAAAAGTATGCTCGAAAGCTTCAGAATGAAAATGCGGAGGGGATGATCCAACTTTTAGACGATTTGGTAAAGTATTCGCTAAGATACATATACACCTAGTAGAATCAGAGCCCTGTATAAGTATATCAAGTCTAGAAAATGTGCTTCTCGGCCGTTCGGGATAAGAAAAATTGTGAGAGCTTTAGAACAAGAGTACGCAGGGGATGAGCCAATTTTTGGACAATTCGGCCAAGTATTTGTCGAGATAGATATGGACCGGGTATGGCTAGATCCCTGCAGAACTATATCAGGTCTAGAGAGCGGAGTTCTTGGTCATTTACCTTCAAAAGTAGCTCGTATTCATCGCATATATATTCCCCAGGGGATGGTGTAGTTTTTATGTAGATATATTGTGTTTACAAATGTGGCAGGTATGTATGTAACATGTTAGAGTAAGGGTAGTGTAACTCTATTATCTGAGGCCTCTTCGCCCTAAATATTTCTACAGTATACCATATAGTGTATATATACATGTCTGAAAAGGCCCGAAGCATTTTGTGGCCCCATTCATAGTCAGCGGGTGCCACATCGCTGCTGGGCAGATTGGACCCGGGTGCCAGTGGTAAAATGGTGCAGCGACACTTTTTGGTCGTGAACGTGAATGAATGGGTACATAGAATGCTTTGGGAGTTTNCAGACATGTATATATACACTATATGGTATACTGTAGAGATATATAGGGCGAAGAGGCCTCAGATAATAGACGATGGAAGAACCAATGAAGCCTGAAGCGCCAGACACCTGAGGAGCGCCCTCACTTTAATAGAACGGGCAGCAATGAGTAAAAATCTTACAAAAACTAAGGGCTTCTCAGGATGAGACATGATTTAGAAGCTAAAGGTATGGTGCGATGTACTATGAAGGACAGAANGTTGATGCTCGTTTATCTACCTTTTATACAGCGTGAGTGAATGTTTCGGGCTTGATAGGTAACTGGGACATCTTACCAATTCTCTAGTAATTAGCACATACTGATACCTTGCTATGTGATCATGTAGCTTGCAGCAGCCCCACGAGCAAGTGACCGACTCGGTGTGCATGAGTATGGCCGAATGGACCTTACAAAACAGAGTGATTAGGAAGCGTACTGATATCGCTAGTAGCCCCACGCCGACCGCACATTTGTCAGAGCTGACAGTATTCCACGCTCCTACAATGTTCTGAGCAGGAGCTATCACGGTCATGTCGTGTCGTTCCCGCAGTGAGGAGTGAGAGGCGCCCAAGACTTACATCCACCCGGGGATCCCGGGCCGCACTCGGAGAAAGTTCCCGACACGCGATCACATGACTCTACTATTCTTCACCTTGTGCCACTACTTGCAACTTTGTTTTACAATCAAGGATCTTCCCTCGAATAAATTTCGCATTCTTTACGAGACTTCTCCAGTCGAGATATGACTGAGAAATGGCTGGGCCCAATGCCCGTGAAGAATTTCGTCGACTCGTTCTTGCCTGGACCGTTTCCGAATCGCAGGGCTGCAACTCACCATAATTTTGAGGAGACTATCACTGGAATTGAAGACTTGGAATTTAAAAAACAAGCATCCTTCCGCAATGGCTATGGGCATGGGACTGGTACGTTCCAGACAATCAGTGTCTGTACGAGTCGGCCGCTAACTTGCCTTTCTGGCAGACGAAAGATTTAGCCATCATTGCTCCAACCCTGCAAACGGGTGTTCCGTTCTCTACAACAGGGAAAGGTGCAGTGACTCACATCCTGTTGATTGACAAAGAACTCCAGCTATCAAAAACGCATTTTCTCTCTCACATACAAGGAATCATTTGCCTGGTGGCCGAGGACCCTTGGTGTGACGAAGGTCCAACGTTTGCTCCAACCGAGTACGAAGATCAGGGTACGACCCTCGAAGAGATCGCGATGGAAGTCAATAAATTGCATTTGCTACAACACCGACTATTCTCCTTTACCGCACTCATTATAGGTCGTCACTATCGTCTTATTCGCGCCGATCGAGATGGTTTTATCGTGTCGGCGAAGGGAAACTGGCAAGAAGATTCCCAATCTCTCGCTGAGTTCTTTTGGAGATTATCTTGTGCTAACTCTGAACAACGTGGCTTTGACCCTACAGTGTCGGTGGTCACCGATAATGGAGAGATTTTGCTCATCGAAAAACATCTCAGTCCTTGGGCTCCTTCCGACGATGACCCCCCTATGTTCGCGTTCAACATTCCCCTTGGTAAAGAGCTAAACGCAGGATACCGCCGCGTATTGGCATGGGCGACTATTACAGAGCCTGGAAGCTTTTACGTACGTGCTACGAGAGGTTATCCAGTCTACGATTTGCAAGAGCAAAANGTGATGTTCATGAAAGACACATGGCGCTCCTGCTTTGACGATTTGTCTATCGAGTCGAACGTCCTGGCGAAACTCACCAATATGCAAGTCGCAAATGTGCCGAAATTTGTATGTGGAGGTGATCTCGTCGGTCCAGGTCAAACAACGGTCACCCACTCTTGCGCGGAAGAAGGCTGGAGGCTACCAGGAGACAAAGATAATAGTCCATGGCATAAAAGACAACACCACCGGCTTCTGGAAGACTTTGTTGGACTCCCGCTCGAGTGTGTGAGCTCGTCGCGAGAGCTATTGAAAGTGGTGCATGATGCATTCATAGGTACGTTGACTCCCCTACAGGTCTACCCTCTTGCTAAGTCATTGCTCCATGTTTAGCCCCACCGGGAAGCCTATGAGAAATGCAAGATCCTGCATCGCGATATTAGCGCTGGTAATATCCTGTTTCGAAGGGAGGCGAATGGAGATGTATTTGGGGTCTTGATTGATTGGGAACTCGCTCTTGATGAACAGGAAATGAAGGAAAGAGAGCAAGCTGGTATTCCTAAACGTCGCATGGTATGTGTTTACTCTTGTCATTCTAGCGATCAGCTCTAATATGCCTGTCTTCTTAGGGCACATGGGCTTCCATGTCTGCCGCTGTGTTAATTGATGCCTCCAAGATGCACTCAATTCAAGACGACATGGAATCGTTCTTTTGGATTATCCTATACTTCGGTTTGCGCTATGCACCTCACAATTGTCCTGCAGACAAAGTTTTTTGCGTCATCCATCGGCTCTTTGAAGAACACACAAACATCACCGCAAATGAGGAATGTGGCGGAACTACCAAACACACCTTCTTGACGAGGGCAATGAGACCATTGGGCATTGACTTCAAGTTTAACACTACACCTTTGCATAAGTTTGTAATCAGCGCGCATGCAGTGTTCCGTGATTGGCAAATATACACGATAGCGTTGGCGGCTTGGGGGGGTAATAAGAAGCTCGCCGAAGAAGAAACCCCTATTCCACCTAAGCCTCCCTCGGCCCACCTGGCTTTGAATGACCATGATTCTTTGCATCAGATTTGGGTCACTGCTCTTGGGAGAGATTGGCCAAAAGACGAGAGATGGAAACGTGCTATCAATCCCGTGGGGAAACGAGCAAGAGAAGGTTATCGTTAGCTCTTATATTAAATAATGCAGGCAAACAATAGTTCAAAATTGCTCTCAATTACACTTGCTGCAACTTTGGTGGCGCCCTTGAGATTCAGGATCGGCGGTACGGTCCGAGGATCCGGTGACGACGTTGACGCGCTGTAAGTAAGGAGGGTTGTCTTCCAACCACCACCAAAAGATTTACCTATGATCTTTGGGCGCAAGAGAAGACGCTGCTGAGGCACTATACTCTATCCCGCAAATATAATAAAGGAGGCCTTAAAATTGATCTAACATGGTCTATGACCGTCTCCCCTTGTAAGTTCAGCTCTCAAAGTACCGTATCATGTKGTTGAGCRCAGATTTCTGTCATTAAGAACTTCCAGATCATCTTCTCGAGACCGAAGATCTAGCAGAAGCAGACAATGGCCCAGATTTCCGCGACTGTTATCTGGACTTCTGAAATTTGGCGTTCCTACCATCCTTTTTCTACTCCTAGGGTTATACCACTACCAACCTCATATTGAAATACGGTTCTACAACCGGAACTGGGTTCATGCTGAGGTCGAGACATTAGAACCACTTGCAGGATGCTTCGACACGGGACGAGTCAGTCCAGCCTACAACCTCTCAGATGGACTTTATGGGGCGCGAAGGACAGAAGTACAGGGTGGAATGGCCATGAAACTAGGGTTGGACTGCTATGATCTAGCAGGCACTATCCCACGCACTCTCTTTCCACGACCAGACCTCCCCATCTCGGATGAGGAACGGGTTCAGTATCACACTTATTGGCGTACAGACTTGACTCCATTCGGGCCTAGACAAGAATGGATGCTCAAATCCTTCTTCGCAACGCAGAACGTCGATACGACTCGGCTTATTCTATGGTCAAATGGGGACCTCAGCAGAAATGAAATTCTCAAGGAATATCTAGTAAGATATCCGAAAGCCTTGGCGTTGAGGGTGGTGGATATTCCCGAGCTAGCTCGGGGAACGGAGATGCATGGCAGTCCCTTGCTCGTCAGCAAGGATAACAAAGCATGGATTGACGGAGATCTCATTCGTCTCTTGCTACTGTGGAACTTCGGTGGAGTCTGGGTCGATATGGATACACTTCTAACAAGAGATATGGAACCGTTGATCGAGCATGAGTTCGTAACACAATGGGACTGCTACGGTATGCGTTATTCTTCTACTTTTCTACGAGTTGTTTACCCAGCTTGTAGATAAAATATACCAACCTTTTAATGGTGCTCTAATGCGCTTTCGTAAACATTCCCCGTACNTCTGCGAGGCTTTCCACATAATGGCCACGTCTGCACCTCCCCGCGCTGGCTCTACCGACTGGGGGTCGTTACTGTACCTCAAGCTTTGGAGACGTCTAGTAGCTGGCGGGATACCACCGTTCAAGGTCTTGCCTTTCTGTTTCAGCGAAGGCCGCTCCTGCAGACTAGACAACAGACTTCCTGATCCCTTCGCCACCGACGACAGAAAGGGGAAATGGACTCAGAGTATCGGTATGGAGGCAGGTGGTGGGCTTGACAAAGCTCTACATAATATATTCGCCGTCCATCTGCATAACCAATGGGAGAAAAACTTCCCAAAGGGTGGTTGGGTGGAGAGATTACTGCTGAGGAAATATGACGCTAAACTCCAGAGTTAATCATGTGAGTTGTCTCTACACCAGCAACACTTGGTGTTGACCTCACAATTCAGATATTGTACATAAATCCGCTATAAATACACATCGTCCAGGATGCTCCCGCTGTCCAGACAGTCACTTTCGTCATCGTCCAAGTCCTCTACCTGTGGGACGAATGCCAGCGCCCCGACTTTACTTTTCTTTGCAGTGCAAAAAGGATCTGAGAGGGTACGGGAAAGGTTGTAGACGCGAAAGATGATGTGAGAAGTRCATGTCGACTTGAAGGCAAGGGAAATGCTAGTGACGGATGGTGGTTAGATTGTTGGGCACTCGGCTAAAGAGGGAAACATACCTCGCCAAACCTACGTCCAATATCACAGGGCGTACTGTGAACACTAGAATGGGGACCACAATCGCAGATATGACTAGATTTTGGATGTCAGCCAGGACGCGTCTTCAAACCCCATCCTTCGACTTACAATACATGGTCAAGTACATGAACCCCCCGCTRGTCAGAGGACATCAGTTTCTTTCATGCATCAGGATTTATTGTGAGCACGCTCACTCTCTTCTCAATCGTCTTATCTTCGATGCGTTCTTCACGCTGTGTAAGTTCCGAACTGAACGATGAACCACGCCAGCACCCAACACTAAGTCCAGGCATGCTGGGGGTATCGTCCACAATCCATATACTTGCCAGTTATCCGTCAGAATAAAGAGCACTAGGACTGAAGTGGACGCGACGGTGCAGAGCACATATGCCCCTACTAGAGCGCGTTTTTGTAAACGACTACACAGTAGGTGATATAGTCGGGTGACCAGTGTTCCTGTGGACATACGATGAAGGGTAAAGTGSCGACGGTAATTTAACGGGGGGCAACGTACCCTGCGCTATACTTGCCGCTATCACAACGAAAAGAAGAACAGTGCGYGAAATCGTGTCRACTTGCGGCAAGACAAACAGTACGGCAATGGTGAATCTAGCNGTGCCGCGAGTTAAATTTTAAGCACAAGTCCACGGTTGCAACGGAAGAGCAAGAAAACTCACGGCGTGATAAGAAGTGGAAGATATCGATTCTGATCCAAGTGTTAGTCCCCTTGTTTTTGTGGAAACGTCTTCTTGACGAGGAAGCCTACCAGAAAGAATACTACCCGAGAGAAGTCCCATGCCTTTGGGTTCCAGAAGTGTCGTAACTGCAAGAGGGACAGGTGAGCGTCAGCATCACCGTTGGCTTTCGACGAAGACACCATTTGTTCGTACCTCGTCATCAAGGGTACTTAAGTAGTCGTAACATAACAAGGCAGTAGACGCCAGCGCTAAACATCCTTCAACCGATAAGRGCTCGCCCATGGTTATGAGAAGARAAGARAYARTGTGCGAATCAAGAGGAACCACCCGCAAGGCCTGGAAGAAGAGAACGAAACGAAAAGGGAAATCAAGTGGTAAAGGGATGCCTATATGAATAGCATTTGGTTAAAGGCAACCCTCGAAGACCCCCGTGTGCGCGCATGCTTGTGACCTGAGTAGGAGTCCATGATTCTGAGACTGATGCGTGGCGTTGGTAAGGCAGTTGGGCTATGTTGAGTCTCCATAAAGACTACTATCATCAAATCGGGCTGATATTTGTTCTCCTAGCGTGAAAACCCTTGAAATACATTGAAATCCACCCTAGCTCCCGGTGGGATGAGCTGCACGTTATATCAATCACTTCTTGAGGCTCTATAGCTCGGAGAACCACAAACACAGAATCACTTTCCAGTGGCCAGCCTGACAAATGCCATTTTCCTACCGCTAGTACAGATGTATTGGAATTCACACATTTTCAGCTGTCGATGAAGCTACTTCCCTGCACTTTTCGAACAAAAAAAGATCCGCAGGAAGAAACCGAAATCAGTCTCCTTTATATCCAGGCTACATCTACCGTCCAACTGAATACTAGCACCAAAGAACAGTACAGATACTAAAAAAGCTAGTAAGTAGATCGTCACCAAGAGACGCGGTCGGAATCCTCCGACAGACACTACGAAGAGATTTGTCCCAGAACAACCGATGGAANTGGGAAGGGGCGGGGGAAGCACAGAAGGTAGGAGAGGCACTAAAGTAAATAGTGGCGAATAGGGTAGGAGTCATGAGCGAGTACTGAAAACAGAGCAGTAGGAGAGTGGCAGCAATAATAGCGTTATAACGACGGGTGGAAAGGGGAGATGGAGGGCTAGAGGCCGGAGAATAGTGGGAGGCCGGGCCATGTGTCATGAGTGAGTACACCGAGACGAGGCGGGTAGTCGGTGGGGAAATATCAGATATAGTGTTAAAAAGAGAAACAGTGAGCTGCGCGAGTACGTGAAGAAATGGGGAGTATAGTGCTTTGGAAACCATCGGTGTTTAGGAACAGGCCAACTCTTCGGGAGAGTCTGTCAGCGGAAACGACGCTCATCGGTATCCACCGCGTGTGGGTACAGAGCCATTCTGTTGCCTCTGGTTCTGACCATTGCTCGAGTACACCACTTGCCCTTGGGTCTGCTTCGCTGCTGTTGCTGTTGGGTCCTAGAAGCCGCCACTGCTACAGCTGCCTGCCTCTGCTGTTGTTCCTTCTTCGTCGCAACCGTCTTCTCCTCCTCTGTTACCCCTGGAGAAACATATAATCCACGATCGATGGTCTGAGGAATAGGTTGAATCTCCGTGCCCAGTTCCTGCTCGATCCTATACAAGTTGAACCTGTCCTCGTACGTGACAAGATTGATGGCGAGACCGAGATGTCCAAACCTGCCCGACCGACCAATTCGATGAAGGTATGTCTCGGAGTTCTTTGGGAAGTCAAAGTTGATGACGACGTTCACTGCTTGAATGTCTATACCACGCGTAAGGAGGTCAGAGCAAACAAGGTTGCGACAGACACCGTTACGGAAATCGTGGAAGACGCGGTTACGGTGAGCCTGGAGCATCTTGGCATGCGAATAGAAACAGGAGTATCCCAATTCAGTGACCTTCTTTGCAAGTAATTCTACTCGATTGGTTGAGTTGCAAARKATGATCGACTGGTTGATTTGAAGCTGGAGTAAAGGCCATGTGAGCACAGTAGTCTCGAACGTACAAGATTACATACCTTAGAGAAGAGGGTGTTCAGGCAATGAACCTTTTGCCGCTCTTCTACGTAGGCGTAGTACTGCGTGACACCACGCAGGGTGAGTTCGTCCATGAGGTTGATTTCGTATGGCGAGTTCATGTGCTTGTCCTATACAAACGTAATAGGTCAGAGGGTGGGATGTCTCTAAAACCTGAGCAGTAGCGTACCTTGAAATCCTTGACAATCATAGGGAATGTTGCGCTGAAGAGCATCACTTGTCTTTCTTTGGGAAGATACGACAACAGCTGCNTCCATTACGGGGAAATTCGGGGGAAAGCAGCTTATCAGCTTCGTCCATCACAAAGACAGGACATTCGCTCAGATCTGCAACGTTCTTTCCTGCAAGATCAAGGATACGACCGGGGGTTCCAACAAGGACATGCACAGTTTCTGATAACCGCATGATATCGTCTTTGAGGGTAGTACCACCGGTGGTGACCATGACCTGTACGCCCATATGCTTGCCCAGTATTTTACAGACTTGGGATGTCTGCAACGCTAGTTCACGGGTGGGGACAAGCAGAAGCGCCTGAATCTTATTCTTCGCGACATCTACTTGCTGGAGAGATGGAATGACGAACGCGGCTGTCTTTCCCGTGCCATTCTTGGCTCGAGCAAGAACATCGCGCTTTGTGAGGGCGGTAGGGATAGCTTCTTCTTGGATGGGCGAGGGTCTCTCAAACCCAGCTTCATAGATGCCCATTAACAATTCCCGGCGAAGGTACATTTCCTCAAATTCGGTGCCCTTCGTCGCGGTAACATCTTCGGTCTGGGGTCGTACGTCTTTTGGTGGTGGGCGCAATCCTGCTTTCCAGGAGTCATTTGCTGGTCTTTTTACACGAAAATCGATTTAGAAAGACGTATATCCACGAACAGAAGAAAATGGAACATACGAGGATGATGATGTTGCTGTGTGCGACATTATGGGTGTGTTTATGACGAGTCAACGTACTCTCCAAAGTGGGAGTGCTATAATATCGAGTGCCAAATAAAAGAGTGCACAGACTCAAGTTTTGATTCAGTGGGGCTGGTTGAGAGGAGAAATGCAGAATTTGGGTTCTTTGACGGCAAAAATACAAGATAAGGCAGAGCAAGTATAAAGTTTACAAGAAAACTCGTCTAGGCTTGATGTGAGCCGACGAAATGCGAGGGTGGCTGGTTGGCTGGCTGATGATGGGTGCTGATGGTGGTAGAAAGTTAGGTTGCGTGTATGAAGAGTGGCAGGTACATAATGTTCACGCGATATTTCACACGGGTCTAACCGGTCTCCAAACCTCTATAACTTTCTTTTACACTACTATAGAGCAATCTGCACATTAATTCCAACGAAGATACAATATAAAATTACCATCCAAATGATCTCTTCAAATCAATGGCACACACTTTCATATAGCAGCTAAATCTTTACACCACTGCCTCTAACCAGATTCGGGTAGATCTTAAATAAAAAAACATCCCAGCGTCCGAATACTGGACCAAAACTTAAAGGATCTCCAAAGATGTAGTAGAACGCAAGCGACTACCAAAATGACCACCGCAGGGGTCGAACCTGCAATCTCCTGATTTCGACATCAACGAATCGTAGTCAGACGCGATGCCATTTCGCCAGGCGGCCATGTTATCTGGAAAGAATTTACTTTATATATTTCGTGGAGTAGAGATCTAGAACACCAAGAACCCAAGCACAAACACTCTTCCAGTGTACATCGTTCACTCTGGGAACCAAACGGACTATGTATAAGGTAGCAGGCTATGTAGAAGATCTCTACATATTATTTAGTAACCATTCGGATACATACGCTCGAAATCTACTACGTTGACGACAAAGTCAACGTTATGATACAACGTTCTTAAATGATCATGCACCCTCTCAATCACCATCCTCCATCCAGAATATTCTTTCACCTCCTCTGGTAAGTCTATTTCCAGCCGGGCCAACCGCGGAGGCAGGACCACTACACGATCGAAAGACAGCAGACCGATGAATATCTCCAACGAACGTGGGCCCGCCGGAGGAGTAAACCGGAGACTCAAGTGCTTCACACTCGGAAGAATGTTCATAGCATATTCGATGTCACTCACAAGTACATTATCGCCAAGACGGATACACAAAGTCTCCACAGGGAAAGAGGCATAATTGCGCAATCTGTCGACCAGCACTCTAAAACGTTCACTGCCGTCATAAGTCTGAGCCTCTATGTGCCGGAGACGGGAAAAGTGTAAAGTGATATGCTGGAGATTGGGAAAGGGTATGGCCCCTAATTCCCTACTGACGGATACGGTATCGTGGAATTTTAACGTGGTGAGAGTCGGTGGGTAATCCTCATTGTCATCTTCATCTTCTGATAGTTCTTCAATAACAACCTCATCTTCCGACTCCTCAGAAGCAGATTCATCCTCTGAATCCTCAGAACCTGATACGCTCGCTGCATATTCAGAACTAGATCCACTCCCTGTCTCGTCAGTGTCGTTGGCATAAAACGCTGCGTACAGCGTCATCTCGGTAATGTTCGTCAGCCGTCGCAGCAGGCGCCGATTATTTGACCAAAGCTTGTCGTTTACATAGACAGTCGCAAGAACACTATGGAGTTTCTTGATCTGAGTGAAAGGCAGAGGAATCGCAATGAGGAATGAGGGGTGGCCACCAATCTCTTCCAAAGCCGGAAGCAGTAGCCTATCTAGGATAGGAAGACGGCCTACTGGAGGAACCATCCATGGTTCTGAGCCACTGACGGTGAGGGATTTAAGAAGGGGAAGACGTATTGACTTGCCAACCAACGCATAGAATGATGGTGATGACAATGCTAGAGTCAACTCCTGCCAACGATCGCTTGACTCCAAGATAGTAGCAAGTATTGGATCATCAGGAGAGATATTCCGTTCTCCACTAGTTAAACACACTCCGAGAGGAATGCCACCGGAATAGTTTAACTGGAGTTTCAATAGGGAATGAGCGTGCCTGTAGCTCGAAGATCCTCTAGAACCAAACGTATCCCAGTTGATGTATATATNCCTCCAATTTTCGGGTGTAGATATCTGGACTTGCATCCAACGCCGACAGACGCGTGCAAGACTCCATTGCGATGAACTTCCTACGCACAATTCAGTCTTTTTGAGACTATCCAGATCGTCCCTGAGATATGAGAATATTTCGTCAAGAACATCGCTGGGAATTCGTCGAGATACTGATAGCACACTCTTGCAATTATTCATATGGATACGGATCCCCTCGAGCTGGGCATTGTGTTCGGGACCACGAGTGGCGAGGTTGACAAACTGAAACTGAAACCYAGAAAGAGTTTGGAGTATCTGTGCTCTCTGTACATCGGTTGGCTCGACATTAGATATGATTAGATCCTCTAGGTCCATATTGAATGGGGAGGGAACACTTCGAGACTGGGTGTGTTGGTGGTCGGAAAAGTCTAGGTCCATAACACATGATGGTGCATGCAACAAACCCGGGCCCAGGGTCTCGGCTCTGGCCGGACCGGGGCCACATCCAGCCACCGCCAGCCCTGGACGAGAGGCGCCTCAGCGATCCAGTAGCCCAATGACTTCATTCAGGCAAGTTTCGGTGCTTCAACTCTGTCAAATGACCTCGATATGTTTGAGTATATAAAGATATCCATGTCGAATGGAGGAACCCATACACACCGTCACCGTAAACCCGCCACACAAAGCTCTTCACTACTCAGAACCCAAATGTTCCCCTCACATATTGTCCGAGGTACAATAGCCCCCGGATTCATGTCGATGAATCCCGCGCCTCTGATGCGAGGTGACATGAAAGGAAAGATGGGGGTAGTGCGTCTACTTTCTTACATCGGAACACACTGATTTTTTTTGCTAACACCTTGGTGTGTTATTCAGGTTCTCGGCTACTCAGCCGTTCTCGCAGCCACAACAGCCATCTACTGGCTAGGATACCACGAGATGGACGAGTACCACCACCCGTCGCCAAAAGGTGCGCACACACCTTTCCGCCTGAGCGGCCCCATAAACGCTGAGGGAGTGGGGGATTGGGATTTCTAATTGATTTCTGGTGACGATAGCTTGAGATCCGCGTATCGTCGGACAGAAACCACTCCCAACTCACCAATCGCCGCTGCAACATCGAATCCCATCTCTTCAAACACAGCCAGTCAGATTGTTTGGCTCCTCGCAAGGGTTACTTCCCCTCTACCTGTATCGTTATATATTCCTCCTGGGCACCCGGGTGTAACTGTAATCTGTTGTAATTTCTGTATTTATTTAACAATCCAACTCTCATGTATACTTCCTTTTTTCAATTATGCGGTCAGTGCTTTGCAACATCAATTCAAGCTCACAGCTAACATGGGTGATGCAAGTCCATCAAGTAATCCAAATTGTACTTGGGGAAGAACTGTAATAATATAGGTACACAAGCGTANGAGAGGGTAGCCAAAAATCGGGAATCCAAGGAGAGGCATGGCGAGAGAGAATCAGTCCGTAGAGGGGGAACGTGAAAGGAGAGTGCGAGTTGGTCAAGAGAAGCGTGTATATGGAAACAAACTGAACGATAACTATGGTTCCAAGAAAGTGACGAGTCATAATGTATGTATGAATGATATGATCTACAAGTGAAGAGGTAAAAATACAGACAGGGAAACAGAATGAAAAAAGAAAATAAGGCAATTTGCTGTTCACTCGTATCGCTTGACGATTGTCATGAGGCCGGGAACACCCTTTGCTTGCTCGAGTGCAACAGGTTTGTGGGGATCGGTCTGACTAGTTCGTGTAGCGAAGGCTGAATAGTGGACCTACATGTGCTCCCAGTCAGAGACAGTCCAACCAGTTATAAAGAAAGTATTACCTCGACTTTGTACTGCCCATTAGCACGATTCTTCGTTCCGTGAATTCTATAACTCCACCTGAAGTAGTTCAGGATCGACTGAAATCGTTTATAATTGTGGCTGCTGCTTACTGCTCATCGACCAGACAGTTAGCTCCCAGTGATTCTGCAAGGTCCATCAAAAGATGCCTTTCCGCTCGAAGAAGCATGGCAACATTGACAGCACCAATACAAAGAAAGACGTCTGAATGTTCCACCTTCTCCCTCTTCTCGCACGTCAAACTGCTCTGGAGAGTTGTATGTGTCTGCGGTTCCGAACCTGAAGAACCTTCGATATTCAAGCGCTGTGATTTCGCCTGTGCCCGACGCATCTTGACAAATATATTAGCCACGTCGCTGAAGCTCAGCTTTGGCTTGGACGGCGATGAACTTGTTGTAGAAGAAGCAGGTATCGTCGATGACGTCTGGGTCTTCAACAGAGAATTGGCATTTTCTGAAGGTGACGTTGGAGTTTTGAAGATCATGGTGACAGAAGGGAACAGGTGAATATAATCGGTGCGAGGTTTATAGGTAAGTAAAACAAAGATGAAAGAAGGAAAGAAAGGAGGGCGGGAGCGCTTGAGCAACGTGTCTGAGTCTCATCTATCATTTCGCGTGTTGCGGAGTTTCGATCCAATTCAAATAGGGGTTTAGCTTCCGTATTTCTCATGATGTATGTTATGAGCTGTTATGAGCCGTTCTAGAGTGAAGAGCTAGCTCGTCCAGCCAATTCAACGAGCTCTACCATGTACTCGAGCAGACGGAAACCTATGCTCATGTATGATATCAACACTGAACGTGGGAATCTATCCCAAGCCGGTGCACATCTACGCCACAAATACATACCCGAACGTCGTTAGCGGGAAGTAGTCGGTCACTGCAAATTCTAGGCTCGTGCGTTCGCTTACACCTAGTAGTAGGCATCTCTATAGTTTACGAACTCACATAGACTCACATGCCTGCCATATGAAAGATCTTCTAGCCTCTCGAACGGCCTCCCTGCCAGTTCATGGCTATTGAGCTAATCGACCACGCCTCAACGAGTAGGTGTTTATGTCTTTTTACTACCTATGTGGAGTCTTGACCAGATGTCAAGGATCTTGCCCCAACCAAGAGTGGTTGTCGAGAGATCGGACTACCATCTTCGAAAGAGCATGTATCCGTAATGGCAAAGCTATGTATACACTTGCAAGTAAGTCCTAGGAGATTTCCCATGAAAGAAACGTCAATATGGCACGGTCATAAATTCCGTCTACGGTGTACCAGGATGATCCTTATGATCAATTTCCAACTTCTCTGTAGCTTTTGCCTGGCCATGTTGCTCGAGAATGGCCTGGCTATCTATCACATCCCCAAACACCACATTCATCTCCTCCAACGTCTTTCCCTTTGTCTCCGGGAAGAACAATGCAATGACACCGAAGTCAAATACATTTAGACAGACGAAGACGAGGTAGAATTTCCATTTAATATTTTCCATAGCCAGAGGAGAGACCTGCGATAGCAGAACGTTGAATGCCCAATTGCAACAGGTGGCAACGCTGACGCCAGTAGCACGAATGGACATAGGGAAGACTTCGGCGGCAAGTACCCAGCTGACAGGTCCGAAGCTGAGAGAGAATATGACACTCGTTAAGAATATCATTGCTATCCCAGCTCTGATGAGGTGCATCGTGAGTGAAAGATTGGAGAAGAAAGAGGCCGCCGTACCTCTGCGCAGCTTGGTTGGCAACCACACCTACTTGACCTTCTTCCACAGGAGGGTTTGTCGCCACTATTGCAGCTAGAATAGAGAACGTGCAAACAAAAGATGCGGCACCAAACATCAAAGGTTTCTTGCGACCGACGCGATCGAGAATGAAAAGAAT
Organism: Chondrostereum purpureum; assembly: GCA_004354395.1. Lineage (NCBI taxonomy): Eukaryota > Fungi > Basidiomycota > Agaricomycetes > Agaricales > Cyphellaceae > Chondrostereum > Chondrostereum purpureum. The sequence continues at coordinate 39,858 of LBLO01000150.1, forward strand.
AAAGCTGTCAACGGTGGATATCCATAAGGATCCCTGGATAATGCGTTGGCTGTGACACGTACAAGAGATTGCCTATAGGACCAACAGCTCCAAAGATACCCTGTATAAGAAGTGTTTGTCCGTCACTGATTCCAAGAGACTTATACATGCGAGGTCCGTAGTAATTCAGGACTGTTCAAGCCGTGAGATAGAACGGAAACGATAATGCTAACAACGCACCGTTGATACCGGTGAACTGCCCAAATATCTGAACGCCACACGCTACCAATGTTCTTCTTGCCATTGCCTTGGTCGCCCATAATGATGAAATAGATCTGTTACGAACGAACGCCTCCGCCTTGATGGTATCGTGCATTTCAGCGAATTCAGCCTCTGCACGCTCTCTGTCGTTTTCGCCGTGCAAACGGAGAACGACCGCCTTGGCTTCCTCATCACGTCCGACTTCGAGGAGCCATCGAGGAGAGAATGGAAGGAACTGAATTCCGACGAAGAGAAGAAGAGCGGGGGCTATTTGAAGTCCTAGAGGCATGCGCCAAGAGGTATCGGAGTCGATATATTGGGATCCGTATCCGACCCAGTTTGCCACAATGAACCCTATTCCAAGCATCTGTTGGAATAACCCTACGAGTACTCCTCGATGCTTGGGTGGCGCAATTTCAGTCTGGCAAATGCAATCAGCAAGAGTCGTGTTCGAGAATGCGACGTGAGATCGTACATTGTATAGGGGGACGACGGCAGAAAGCATGCTAACCCAGGAGTTCAGTGATCAACGGGTGGGAGAGAAGAGTTGAAGATCTACCCAATAGCGAGGCCTCCAATAATACGTCCAATCAATAGAGTCGCGAAGTTGTTCGCTCCAGCTTGCATCGCGCCTCCCCAAAGCGCAAGAAGACAACCTATCTGAGAGGGGAGGTGAGTGTTGCCTCAGACGCACAAAGTGTACGACACTACACACTTGAATAGTTCGTTTCCGTCCCCACTTGTCATTCAGCCTGTGAAAGTCTCAACTATGTCTTCGTCTCTTGTAGTTGTAGTACTCACCATGCAGCAGAAGCTGCACCAAAGAAACACCCGCCTGGTTATTGACAGTTAGGTTATGTAGAGCACTGCTTGCGCAAATGTACAGACCATTAAAAGTCGATGTCACGGCGCCTATGAGATTTTCGTCGTCTCCAAACCGCCGAAGGTAATGCTTCATTGTTATGACTGATGCAATAATACCGCTGCGTAAGCGTGAGTCTCAAGGGTATCTAAGATATAACCTGCTTGGCAGACCTGTCGTATCCAAAGAGGAACGCGCCTAAGTTTTGCTGTGTAAGGGTATGCATCCCGGAGAGCATAGTGAATACACTCACCAACGGAAGAGAAAATAGCAACGAATACATTATACGCTAAACCCATCACGGAGGTCGAGGGGAAGGAAACTAAGTGATCAGATCGGAGGGAATGGCGGTTTTGTTTTTATTCTATCTTGTATCCTGGCTAGCCATGTCCCAGATCATCGCGGAGAATCTACGGTAGAGGGAAATGTATGAACGGTCCGCAACGGGCCCAGTATAGTCTTAGTCGAGTGTGGGGAAGCTTCTCAGAAGGCTCATGAGACTGTGGCTGTGATTGGGGACGAGGGTGAAGATGTGCGGGGTCCACGTTCTTGCGAGTTTCAACACATTCCATGCCAGGCCATAAGATCCAAGCGTGATTCCTAGTAGTAATTCTGGATGGTAAGCTATAGAGAAGTGAGTGTACCAAGTGAACTTCCCTCTGTGAGGAAGTCTCTAAATGGCCTGGAGTCGGCATGGTCAGGCCATACATGGTCGCGTGAACAACAGTTGCAATTAATTTACGAGAAGCGTACATTGAGCCCATGGGACCTTTTCGGGCGACGTAAGTCGCAGAGAGAAGTGCCTTGCACTGATAGTGAAATGGGATCAAGGTGGGATTTGTGCATCATATGATATGTAACTTGTTTCTAGGAAGATCGTTGACGGCTTTGCAAAGAGCAATTCCAATGCATCTATACCAGATCATACAGAGGATGAGTTAGTTAAGTATTACTCTGGATATCTGTGTTTGCATACAGTAAGTATATAGCTGCTCTCATGGTCGGTGGTCGAGGATCGCGCGAGCAGGCCAAAGACGGGCCGACGTGAAATCAAGTACCAAATGGAGATGTGGCGCATCTGCGTAAGTAAATCCAGTGGATCCGTTGTAGAAGGTTTAGGTAACACCCATGGCACCACTACGAAGGCAATAGCTGCGCAAACCGACCACTATTTCGACCTTCTCCATTCATACTTTTCCCGTCCCAGATCAAGTTGATGACAGCCTTGAAAGCCAAGAGGTCGTCTACTGAAACGTTCGTGCAACCGTCTAATCTCAGCTCTGCGATTCTCGATTTTTTGTCGTCCTTGCGAGAATGCAGAAAGTCCTGCAGGATATCGGGTATCGACTCCTCAGCATTGGCATGGAAGTCTACGCCCCGCAAGAACAAGTATTTCAATYTGGGCAGGAGTCGACCAGGAGCCCTGTCAGTGGGATTTTGATGGTTGATATCGGCCAGCCCCTTGAGAAGGAAAGGAGGAGGACAAGAATGAATGTGAAGGTCTGTCACACTTTGCAACCATTTCAATATACCCCATAGATTATTCAACACATCGGCATGTCTCTCGAGGGATAAATCAGGTGGGAAGGCGGAGGACCCCAAGTGTAACGTGGTTAAGCCTGGTGTTGTGAAGTTCACCAGGAAGTAAGCAGCCTGTACAGCAGGACTACTAGTTACAGAATCCCATGTGATAGGAGGTAGGTGGACGGTCAAGGATGCAAGTGGATGCCTCAAATGTTTGGACAACGACATTTGAACAGTATTCTGGAGGAACTGGAGTTTCATCTCAGAGAACTCGCGCTCGGGGAGTGAGTAACTGCGTTTGAGAGTAGGCAGAAAGACCTTCAAGATGAAGCTTCCACTGTCGGGCTGCTTCTCATTTCCACGACAGCGTATCGTTGCTGAAACTGAGACGGGGAAGGATAAAAGGCAAAGGAGGTTTGTGCATGCCTGGGGAGTGTCATGGATAATTAAGGTTCGAAGACCTGGCAGAGATACAGGCATAGGTCCCTTTGTAGGACAATCGGACGACAGTGNCTCGATGACTTCCAGCTCGGTCAGAGCTGGAATCCGGGAAATAAGCCCCCTCAAGTCTACGCACGATATGCGCATCGCACCTAAGTGTGATAGAGACAGGCTGGTGAGATCTGCGTAAAGTTGAGAATACCAACGAAACATGCATCCCACAAGCTTCACCCGACGANGGTATCGACGTTTGAGTGCAGTAGACCTGGCTCTGGTGGCACGTTTTACTAGCAGACGATCAGGGATTTCAAAGGAGCTATCATGGTCTATCGCATCAGTTGTCTTCAGGCTTAGCTCCTCGAGCAACGGAGCATCTATGACTAGATCGGCCAGAAACGCCTGAAGGTTCGCACGTTGGCCGCAAATATCGATAGTTCGAAGGCGACTGGCATAGTTCTGTAGTGCACAGACCATTTTTAAGTCACAATCGCCCTCCAAGTGGGCTCTATATACCAGTGGCACAGGATTTGCCCGCCGTGCCATTAGTGGTATTAATTTTGGGCGTGAAGGAATAATGAATGCCCAAAGTGAAGGGCACGCCAGAGCAACCTCCCTCCATTGACGGCATACGTGTGAAACGGTGATCCAGGATAGATCACTGTGAAGTTCTCCGGCAGATTTGGGAATACAACAAAGAAAAATCTCTGCCAGGATTTCGTTCGGAAGCGAGATGGATAGACTACCACTTTGTCTTCGTGGTCGTACCCGTTCACGGCGCTGAAGGCATGGCACTTGTGGAAGAGACTTTTCGGTTTCAGCCTTTATATTGTAAGTGGACTGATCATGCTTAATATTGAAAGAAAACATACAGTTGTAACCGAACAATTGCTTGTTACCCGTACACCTGAACAGGCTGGAGTCTTGGCACCAGGCTGCCTTTTCCACAACTTCTTCATGGTCCATACGAGATTAGCTGAAAGCTATAGGATCGCCTTGTTGGCTGAGTGAAAGCTAGAAATCAAGACAGGGACAATGGTTGACTTTGCATGATAAACGACCACGTTGCTTCATGACAAACGAGTAATTTTATCGCCTAGAAAAAGGCTAACACCAGGAATTTTGAGCTTTCTTTCCTAATCAGGTTTGTGAAGAACCCGTCGAATGATAAAATGTTCCAAGGATCCTTATAAGTTATACTGCGAGCGGATAGATGTCTAACTGANATATGGTATGGAACAAACACCAAACATCGGCCATACGTATACCCGGCCGACGGTTTTGATCAAACCCCGTATACGGTGCGTGGCTATACACAGCCAAAATCCGTACCGTACCTAGTTGATCAGTAGATCACCCTTAGGTAGGGACC
>LBLO01000151.1:0-44222 GCA_004354395.1 Chondrostereum purpureum
CGGGATCTGAGTCGGAAACGTCACCACCCCCTCAGTACCCCCCTTGCGTTAACGGAAAACAGCGGTCAACTCAGCGGAAGACCGTCTGGGAGGCGCTTCTGAGTCTTCCTCGTGATTCCCTGGACGCATACCAACCCCTTGTCAATCTCTCGCACCTGTTTCGTGGCAAGACCGTTCCGTCTATAGATTATTACACCGCGAAACTCAACCTCCTTACCTCCCTCATCACTGAGAACAGAGCAAAGCCGGCCAAGAGTTTTGATCCTGTTTCCACTGCATTCGTCACATTCGCCGATCCTGAGGATGCGAGGAGGGCATGCAAGTATCTGGCGGTACACCCCAATAATCCATTAGCTTGCATGGTGTCAATGGCACCTCAGTATCAAGATTTGGATTGGTCGCGTGTTATGAGATCGAGTTACGATGTCGAGGTAACGGATCCTCCCAGGTTCTTCTGTCTATGTCTTCTCATTTTATTTGCCAGTTTGTCAAGGATTGGGTCGTTAGTTTGGGTGTTTGGGGCTTCACAGTTTTTTGGATATTCCCAGTTTCTCTTTTCGTCGGTTTGGTTTCTATCCAGAATATCAGTAGTTTCTGGCCTAGCCTGGTTAGTAAATCATTGCGAAAGTGAGAGACAGTGCGATGCTCATGTCCATTCCAGAAAGCCTACCTTGATCATCATCCATGGCAAGCCGAAGTTATTCAGTCCTTCATCCCGACGCTTCTTGTTGCCTTGCTGGCACTTCTGATTCCTTTGGTCCTCCTCCTCATCGCGAAGAAAGCCCATAACATCACGACTTTATCGGCTTTGCATGACAGGTTCAGTATCTCTGGTCACTTTTCTCTGTGATGTTATTTATCCAATCTTCTAGGATCCTTACACGATACTACAAGTTCTTAATTGTCAATGTGCTGGTGTTTTTCTGTGTTGGAACTGCTGCCCTGCAATCCATCTTGCAATCCTTCAGTGCAGCTGGACCCCCAGATGTTCTCGATGTTGTAGCGAGTAGTTTCCCTTCAGCAGGGCCCTTTTATGTTGGATGGGGTGAGTTTGCATAATCCATTCGTTGATGTTGTGCTGACGGGTACACCCAGTCATTCTTACTACTGCGATTCATTGTTGTTTCGAGCTTACCATGTGTATGTTTCTCGGTTTCGTCTGCATTTAATGCAAATCTGACATGTCTCCAATACAGTGGGGGTGAATAACTTGACCGGTTTCAACCTTGCTGCCCGCGGTGCTGACATCTTGTTGTAGTTACCTCTGATCTTGTACCCTACAACAAGGAGACAACAAACGCCGTTCGTGGGATTTCTATCACCGGTGATACGAACTGACATTTTTGTACCAGGAGGAAACGCGCAATGGGAATCCGACCGCGTACACTGAACTTTTATTGTAAGTTTTTCCGTGTGTAACCCATGTCACCGCCCCTATCTCAAAAAATGTCTCTCAGATTGGTTACCATCGCACATCCTTGTTATCCACGTCCTCTTACTCTTTGCAGTGCTCAATCCGTTTGTGCTTCCGTTTGGTGCTATATATTTCTTCTTCGAAAGTGGTGTGATAAAGAATCAGGTCAGCCTCATGTCAGCTTCAAAATTCTCTCGTCTTAATACCAAAAACACAGCTCCTTCATGTCTATGCCAAGAATTACGAGGGAAATGGGCAGTTGATCCTTATCCGTCTCTTGAGATACTCACTCGATGGTGCGTTGGAAAGATACTGCGTCGTAGGGGTGCCACTCACAGATTCACAGGATTGATTCTCACCCAGGTTTGTCCGTCACCATGATTTCAGATCTTGTCTTATACCTGCGCCAATAGGCCGTGTTTCTTGCCTATATGGTCGTGCTCAAAAAGAGTACCAATGTCGGACTCGCTGCATTCCTGATCGTTTTTACTTCGATCGTGAAGTTAATGTTCGTGATTTGTATCTTACTATCAAAACAGACTCCTGTACTCACCTACTATATTTCTTAGTATGACCCGCAGATGTCGAGAGCAATTTGAACGCGACGACGTCATGGAAACCCAAGTTTTGTGTGGCAATGACTTCTTTGGCGAACCAACCCCCGAAGCTGAGGACAATGAGTCGACTACAGACGAACATGAACCAGACGCTCATCGCTTGATTCGTACTCATCGAGCTTCTAGATTCACCTGGCAATTTCCTGACTGGGTTACATTATCATATAATACCATGCGTCATAGACCTCATCACAATCCCCTGCAACGACGTCCGAACCCATTTCGCCAATCCGAGGGCGATTTTTCCAGACTTGCCTCTCAATCTCCTGTCCTCCCCGAGGGTCCAGCAAAGTCAATGGATTCTACACGCGAGGATAACTCTCCAAACCCTCCGCCGATGGAGGTACCACCAACTCCCGATGTTCGTTACGCCGAACTTGGGTTTAGATGGCCGTCAGGTCCTCCCATATCCTCTACAGGACCTGAACGAGCTCCTGTATTGGAAGCGTGGCAAGACGATCACTGTTCTGGACCTGTGGTCCCCCATCCGCCTCCACCAACATGGGACGATCAGTATACTGTTGATCTCCCATATGACAACCCGTTCTACACCAGAGCCATTAGCAACTACTTATGGCTTCCTAGAAATCCCTGTGGTGTCTTAGACTTGGATGATACGGTTGACTTGAAGACGTCCATAACAGTGGATGTGTCAGCCGCACCTCTTGGAACCTGGACAGGGCTCCCCCAAACAGATTCCCCTCTTGCCCTCACGCCAGTAAATCCGGACGGGAACGTCTCGTCTCTTCATTTACCTTCCCCGGATGAAATCATTTCTGAGGAAATAGTTGATGGTACGGAAGAAATAGAGTTGCCCCCGATTATTGCCAAGAGGGTAGAGGCCAGGGAAAGCGACGTTGAAGATACATCATTCGGTCTCCTCCGTCCTCGACGACCTTCAGTTTTAAGTCGAGGCAGTCGCAGATTAAGCACTAACGGACGTCCTCAAAATTCATCAGGCTTCAGTGTCAAGGGACGGACTGCATCGCCCTCGACCCCTGAGGCAGGGAATTTGAGCTCCTACCGTTCATTTTCGGACGGGTTGCGCCCGTCTCTTCGGAAATCGTCTTCAATAATGTCTCTTTTCAGCTTCCATCGAGACCAACACCAACACCCGGACCCGGCACTCTCTGTGGATACTCAGCATCTGGGAGTTCGCCCCGACGCTCATGCCCAAGCCGATTTCGTGATTGGGCATTCGTCTTCTTCACGGTTATCATTATCTCGCTCTCAGTTGTCGACAGACCGGCAGCCGCTCAAGAGAGCCCAGAACATCACCGCCCAACAAGCCATTGTGCGCGAAGTTATGGCTGAGGAGGAAGTCGCCCTTGCGACCCGGTTGGAGGAGGAGACAGCAGAGGCAGAAAAGGCTACTGCTACCAAGTCCTGGTTGACCTCCTGGATGTTCCGGAAACCGAAATGATCTATCATGTACGAAGAATCCATATGTACGCACTGTATGTTATCACGCTCCCCTCGCATGCTTGTTATGTTATTGTGTCTTTCCAATACCCATATAATTCGGCCTAACTAATACTATCCGAGTTGGGCTTCAACTTAATCGTCAAGTGTGAACCGGGTGGACTGACATTGTTCACATTGCCCCCGTCGTCCGATATTTCTCCCTGACACAACTCCCGACGACTACCTCCTGGTCCACATAGCGACAGTTCCGGTAGAATCCTCGAGGCCTTAATTATCGTCTACTACATAAAGGCATTATTGCGTGAAGGAAGGACAATTCAAATCCGAAATTTTCTCTCTTTAAAATAATATCTTCTTTCGCTCTTTGTTGCCCTTCTTTTGTTCACGATGTCTGCTCTGGCTCTCGGGTTGTTTTGTGTGTTGACCAAGACTGTCTTAGCTGGCACAATCCTCTGGGATGGTAGCTTCAATGACTATCCCACTCCCGAGACNTTCGACCAATGTAAGGATCCATTACTTTTCCTCTCTGGAAGACCTGACGGACTAATGCGCTGAGATTTGCAGGGTCCTGGGCAAACCAGGTTGGGACATACCAATGGTACATCCATGGTATCGGCCCAACTTCAGAGTATCTCGATCTCTCTGCAGAGAACAAAAACCCTGCCCACACCAGTGAGGTGCGAGGTCTGAGAATAACCATCAACACCGGCGCCACATGGAACAGCGACATGGGTGTGTATAAGTTGATATGCTTCCCCTTGTAGTACATGCTGATCGCATTCTGAAGAGCGCGCTGAGTTGATTCCTCAAACCACTGCTAATCTCGGCTCAGGAAATATCTTTTACCACTTCTCCGTGAAGCGTTCTGATACGAACGCCCCTGATGTGGGTTCCCGTACTTTCTCCTGTCCAAAGTGTCTTCTCATCCAATTTCCTTGCTTTGTAGTCCACCTTGGAGCATCAGGTGGCATTCTTCGAAAGCCACTTCACAGAAGTAAGTCTCATTCTTCCATAGGGAACCCACAATGTTAAAGTTCGGTGGCAGTTGAAGTATGGTGTGGGCCCAACGAATACTGACTTGCAATGGCACGTCGGTGGTACTCGGCAATGGGGCGTCGATTTTACCGCCGACACTTGGTTCAACTTCGCTTATGATATCGATGTGAGTGTCCTTTCTCTTGGATCAAAAGTTGGGATACTGATTGGTAGTCCAGTTCAACGCCTCCACTGTTGGCCTCTGGGCCAGTACCGGCTCTGACCCCCTTGTAAAGGTCGTTGAGAACATCAGCACCCCAACGTCCACCAACTCGGCCGACTTCCATCTTGGGGTCCTCCGTATCGTTAACCAAGATCCTGCAGAGGATTGGTATTTCTCTGGTGTATACGTCGAGGAAGGGCCCGTCACGACTGAGATGGGTTCGGGAGGTGGCGAGAGTAACTCCTCTGCAATTGAGTCCCCTGCAGCTTCTACATTCATATCTGCTACGGCTTCCACCTCCGCCCCTGTAGTTGTCGAATCTTCTGCCTCTGTTTCCTCCGTCATCGAGTTCTCTGCGCCAGCTGTACTCACCTCCTCTGCAGCTCCTGAGCCTGCCAATACTTCGAAAATTCTTACCGCCATCGGGACCACAACTTCAGAGGCATCTGAGCCCATCAACACCACCGAGTCATCCATTGTTGAGACTCCAGTTCCTGCGACCTCATCCGCTCCAATCCTGTCCACGATTGCCAATGGTTCTACCAACCCTACTGTAACCTCTGCCCAGACGACTACTGCTTCTGTTACCGCAACCACATCCTCTAGCGCTTGTACCAAGGATGCATACAACTGCTGCTGGGATGAATATAACATTTGTGCTGCGAAAGCCAACAGTCAGCCCAACCGCGGTGGCAACGTAGACTTTTCCGGATGTGAGGCCACTCGCGCGCAGTGCATCTCCGCCATTTCCCGTCGCCATGTTCATCATTGGCACCTCTAAAATAATGCAACTGGATTGCACAGTCTTAGGAACTGTTCATGAACTAACGATTCGCGCGGGACGCGCTGGCCACCACTGGGTGTCTTCCGAAGGCGGAAGAAGATCAGTAGATTATCATTCTATACCCCAATGTATCGTTTAGTTGACAAGCAGAGCATTCGTTTGATTTTGACACAGTTTGTGTGATGCGGCGTGACTTGTTCAAGTGACATTGTTTGCCAAAGAGTGAAAATACAGCAGTAACTAGCCTACACTTATCTTACATGTTTAAGCAGTTGCTTGAAGCCCTGGAACATCGGTTTAAACCTATGTAACGGCCGCGCAAAAGGGTACTAAACTCACCGATAACGCCACAAGCCGCACGACCCCCAGCGTTCCCTGTCTTGAGAGACTCTTCGTCCCCACCTTTACCCAGGTCATCAGTTCCCTAATTCACTACGTTGAGTCCCAAAATTCGAAGAAAATTATCAATGACCATACCGCATGCACAACTACAGAACGGCTGTGCGACGAGTTAGTATAGAGGAACAAGAAATATATCATAGAGAACATACCCAATAATGCTGTTAGGCCCATTAAGAGTGAGCAGCTCGTCCTCAAAAGTGAACGAGGCTACTCCAGACGCATCGCTCTTGATATTTCCCAGATCACCAACATGCCTGTCGTTGGATGAAGGTGCTCCATGATTCTTGCCGAATGGGTTGAGGTGAGGACCAGCAGATAGACATCCGTTGGTTAGATCTCCGAGCTGACTATGAGAGAGATAAGATAAATGGATGAAAAATCAATCTAGGCCCAAATTGAAAACACACTGGATATGGAAGCCCCGAAGAGCCAAAGCGTCTAGATTCTTAACCTCTCCAGTCACGGTAACTGGTCCGACATGAGAGGTTTGCGAGAATGTTACAGTCCCGGATACTGATTCCCCTGCCAAGATGACTACCGCCTGCATATTTTTAATCTATTAGGAGAGGGGTCCATTTTCTCTTGTCTCTGAAGGCTCACCTTGGTATTCAAGATCGTAGGTGCGGAACTAGGCCAAAAGAGGAATAGCAAAGCGATAGCAGGGAGGGCGATTGCAGCACATCGCAAGAGGATGTTATACTGCTTCTTTTCTGGGTGAAGAGGTTGGTAGTCCATTTTTATGAGGCCTTTAGCAGGGCAATACGTGGAAGTATCTACTTCAATGACCGCAAAAATGGCTCCAACCACGCCATCACGATCACAAAGCAAGTTACCCGGGTAATAGCCGCCGGAGACTTATTTATAATTTATTGAATTTAATTTGTTCTCATTTCTTTTACACTCAACCGATGTACGCTCATAGCGAACGCTAGCCAATCTTGCGAATGAAACTGAAGCACGAGGTTGAGTAAATTTATATTTTAATTCTTTCACCCATTCAACCCTCCCCACCCCCAGTAGGTCTCAACTTGCCTTTAATTTAAATTCCACAGTGACCTATCCGTCCTCTCTTCTTGTTTTCTTGTCAAATGTTACTCTAATGCCTGTCGACTGGTTTGCATCTATTAGCCTGGGATTGACCAAACTTTCATGATTGACAGCTTTAAGCACGAAGTATATCGTGAGCATAGGGAAACGGATCTACCTACACTAACTATCTCAAAAGATTATGCATTGACTGTAATTAATAATTGTCGACAGCCTTGCAATCGATATCAATGAAAGTGTTCATTGGCTAAACAGTGTACAGGTCGTTCTTGCTGTTAACGAGCTAACGAGCTATGCATATGTAAGTACTATCGCAGGGCAAAGGGAATCTATGTCATCTTCATCAAGTTCGAGATCTTCCTGGGCAAGTGTATGATCGATTTCTTACCAATTCTTACCAATTAGAAGTTCTTTATTATCGAGACTTGCAGATCCCTGTGCAGACTATACGAGTGCGAACTATAGAGCTTGTCAGCAACGGAAATACTGTACACCAGAGTTTCTGTTTCTGTTTCTGTGTCTGGGGAGGCCTGATATATAAGTGTATTCAGTGGAAGTACCAGCCTCGAGCCAATCTGTCCCTCTTATTTTCATTTGACTATGCCGGCCGTCCAAGCTCCTGCAAAAGTTTTGGTATCAGGCGCTAATGGGTTCGTCGCGATTTGGGTCGTTCGCGCATTGCTTGAGAGTGGCTACACTGTCCGCGCCACAGTCCGTTCGACTGCAAAAGGCGCCCATCTCCTCAAGACATTTAGAGAATACGGCGACAAGTTGGAACTTGTGGTTGTTCCCGATATAACGGCGGTATGAAATATGTCTACGCTTCAAGACAATATAATTTTCAGCCAGACTGACGGGGGTCTCTAGGACGGCGCCTTCGACGAAGCAGTCAAGGACGTCGATGCTATTGAACACACAGCTTCTCCGTTTCATTATAACCCAGTCGACCCAGAAGGTGAATTGCCATATTCCTCCTGACCAATGCGCCACACTGACCGATACTGCAAGAGTTCATTTCGCCTGCTGTCAAGGGCACAATCGGAATTCTACAGAGTACCTTGAAAAACGGGACATCGGTCAAGCGCGTGGTTATCACTGCGTCCGTTGCCAGTGTTGTCGAATTCTTCCCGGATGGAAAAGAACCTATGATATTCGACGAGACTCACTGGAACAACAAAGCTATACAGGATTTCGAGGAGATGGGCAAAAATACTCCTGCACCCATTGCCTATATGGCTTCGAAAACGCTAGCAGAAAAAGGTCTGGTGTTCATATCTATCTCGTAGATTCCAAGCTCAATAATTATTACAGCCGCTTGGGACTTCGTGAAAGTGAATAGGAGCAATATATCCTGGGATCTTGTTGTTCTGAACCCACCTTGGATTTTCGGGGTGAGTCCCAGTCGCAAACTGTTCGAATTTTCGATGTACTGAATCGAAGCGCCCCACCAGCCTGTTCTGCATGAAGTGAAAGACCCGGAATCCTTGAATATGTCCTGCCATGAGTGGTACAAATGTGTATTAGGTCCAGATGCCGGCGCCAAAGAACATGCAATGCTGGGAGCCAACTGGATTGACGTCCGTGATGTGGCAAAAGCTCATGTTCTCGCAACACAGAAGGAAGAAGCAGGAGGAAACCGGTTCATCATCCTGGCAGGCGAGTTAATCACCAAATATCGTATGTGGTTGGGTTATTCTAACCTCAAACTAGGTCCATACAGTTGGCAAGATTGGTGTAAGTAGATCTCGCAGCTATTGCTACCATTGACTGGCCAAACAGGCGCTGACACAAGCTCTTGATAGTCGATGCAGTCAACTCTGTTTCGCCTTCACCACTTGCGGGTCGCGCATACTACAAAGGGACTCCAGGAGCAGGCCAGAATACCCCGGATTTGATTAGTTACGATGCCCAAAAAGCATCCAAGGTTCTCGGAATGGAATACTACACCAAGGAGCAGACCGCGCACGATATTCTAGCTGACTTCGCGCAACGGGGGTGGTAATTGCGGGCTGCGAGTGTTGGTACTGGATAAGAGAGTGGTGCCAAGTTACCGGTCATATAATTTGTACAAAATAGTTACTATGAACTTTACCGCATAAAATTGGTTGGACTTCCCTTCCAGCATAACCTCAGATAAYCAACCTCCCTCTTCTCCTGCAACGCGAGGCATGAACTTGCTGAGTCGCAGACGCAATTGCAAAATGAACCTCTCCAGCATGCTAAGTCCCGTGCGTTTTAAATGTCCTTGTTTTTGTCAAATCCTTGTAGTACCTACAGCTGGATGAACGTATNCCCCACAGTGCAACTTTGGTGGCTCGCGGCTCGGGAGCTTATGTAATCCTGAATTGAGTCACAAGAAGTCGAACGCCACAAGTAAGGAAACCCTGTCCTTACCATCACCATACCCCATGCCAAAACAACCGGGAAGTTCAGTAACAGGAAAGTCTAGAGGGAAAGGCACCTACGCTTCACATGCGTGCGATGTTTGTAGGCTCAAGTACGCCTTTTATTTCTCTTCCAACGTTCCAACACTGAAACGAGTCATCCATAATCCTGGTTAACATTGATATTATTTGTTGTCTATATTATTTAGACGAGTCAAGTGCAACGGAATCAAACCTGTATGTGGATACTGTTCAGGTCGTGATGAAGAGGTGAGACTAACCGTGTCCTTCAAGTTGTTATACTCTTTAAGTGGGTTTCTTAGTGTACATGGACTGGGCAAACCAAGAAGCCTCGAACAGAAGCGCATTTCAACGCCATGAAGAAACGGCTCCAGACTCTAAAGGCATACTGTGACTCTTTAGAAGTTTTGGTTCAAAGGTTCTGACGCGGGTCATAAGCATGCACTTATGTTCTGACAATCAACGCCACATTCAGGTGCAAGGCGGAGCATGGTGGATTCTGCGACAAGTCATATCCCTGCGTTAATATGAAAGCCGAAGAAAAGACGATCAATTCCTCTGGAGACCCATACATGACAGAGGACCCGACGACTGACGACGACGACGACGAAGTCACACAGCTGTGTGCCCCAACGCGAAACTTAAAAGGTATAATTATGCCTTTTTGGTTCACTTCAAAGTATTTGAACTGTTTCTATTCCTTCAGTTAGAGGACTCCGACATTGTATTTTACGGGATTCTTGCCCCCTTCCGTTTTCTTGAGCAGCATCGAGGTCCTACTTGGTTTCCTGATCTAGACGACCCCTCGAAAACATATGTTCTTCTCCTTGAAGGGATGGAAAGCAATGAACATCAAAATGGTCTTGATTGGTCCCGACACCTCCCCTCTGAAGTTCCCCTGACCCGTGCAGAGCATGATAGGTGACCATAGTTGCCGCCATTCGAAAAGTGATTCCTCATGTTTGTTTGATAGACTTTTAGATCTCTTGTTCAAGTTCTCCTTAAGCTGGTGCATGCAGATTGATGCACCCCTTTTTCTCAGGGACATGTATCGTTCTTTGACCGCACCCGCGTCGCAGCCTCCACTCAGAATGAATTACTATTCTCCGATGTTACACAACGTCCTTGTATGTCTGGCGCTGGAGTTCTCTGATGACCCAATCATATTCAACTCTAGACATATCTACTCGCAAAAAGCGAAGTTCTTGTTGGAAGGGGAATGCAAAAAGCCTGACATTTGTGTGGTGCAGGCCCTCTCGTTATTAGCCTCCGTCTACTCTCACGATGGCGATCAAACATTGGGGTACATGTACTTCGGTACGTCCAATCTATGAATCAACATCTTGTTTTGTAGAGTACTGATCGTTTACTGACGGCGCAGGCATGAGTGCGCGTATGAGCCAAGCGTGTATGTCGGACCATTCCTTTTCACCAATTCGTCTTTCTCATGCATGATATACAGTAGGTCTTGGGGTCGATTGTTCAAACTGGGTTAAAGCAGGCATAATGACCAGGAACGACATGCTTGATCGTAACGCTACATATTGGACGACATTTGTTGAGGTCAGTCTCAAGTAATTTGTCACCACATGCACGTTTTGCAGATATCCTCACATTTGTACAGGACGTTTTCTGGTCTCTTTATGTTGGTAGAGATTTCTCTCTCCCAGAGGCTCCCAATCAAAAATATGTTCCCTACTCTGTTGATACGGAATCTGACCAAGTCCCATGGCACCATCCCCATGCAAAGACTAAGCCTCAGCCCAATTACCGGACTCTTATATTCGCGGTTGGATGTGATCTACTGAGGATTGCGCGGAAAGTGATGGGTGTCGTGTAACTCGCTTAATACCGTATCATCCTTGCAAACCTCACTGATCCATCTGTTTTAGCAACACAATGCACAATCCAAGTGTTCGAACGGAGGCTAGGGACGATCTCGTCAGCCAAATTGAGTCCGTAGATTTTTACTCCATCTATACATCTTCCTGATATGGTCTGGCCAGCTTGGAACTTCACGAATGGAAACGGCATTTGCCACCCCAACTTGACATGACGCCAGAAAACCGTGCTAACGCAATGCCTCATCTTCTTATGAGTCATCTAGCCTACTGGTGGATTTTTATTCTTTTACATCGACCATTCCTCCACCAGAGGAATACCCACAATTTCAATAGCGAGAAGGATAAACACCATCTTACTGTAAGCCACTTCTTGTATCCCATTTCACTTCGACTCAGACCCACTCAGGTCTGCCTTGATGCGACTGAACATATCATGGAACTGGTCAAAACCTGGCGGTCTCTATACANCCTGCGCTACATCCCACGAGGCTTCATGCTCCAATTTCTCTTCTCCGCTGCCACCATTCACCTGATTATGTGCATACAGGCCACTACCGGTCGCCGTTTTGCTGAGAAATGTGTCAGAGATCATCTCGGGCAAGCAGAACTATGCATTCAATATTTAGATGAAATGGGAAAACATCAAATAAGTGCTGCGAATGCAGCCAGCATTCTACGAAAACTCCTTGTTCATCACTTGAAGCCTATGATACAGAGTAGAGCGACTCCTGAGCGCGTGTTGCCTCGAGAGTCCATCCTACTTTTGGCTGACTCCAGTGCTGCAGCTGAGACTGATAGTCTCGCTGAGGGATCCCAATCTGACTCCAGGGATACTGTGCAGTCGATGCCGTCACCTGCGGACCTCCCTACCATGGAGCAGTCTCCAACTCCAGGCCCACCCGATATAGTACAAGCCACTCCTGACTTCAATAACAACCAATGGGAGATATCCATGACTGATTGGGACACAGCACTTTTCAGTGCTCCAGAGGTTCCTGGATTCCTTGCCATGCTTGGTGGTGAAACTATACCAGATGTTATGATCCCATTTCTGCCACCGTGCGGAACAGCACCTTCGACTTCCTCCGTGCCTTTTTCGAGCAATTCCACCTTCGAAACGACTACGCGGCTTTCTTAGATGAAGAGTTTCCCGCCCAATAGGCTCGTGGCCCCACCCATGTGGCTGTTGTGATGATAACGACAGCCATTCCATACACTCGAAGAGGTACCAAATTCACAGTGACGTGAGATCCGACACGAATGCTATAGTTGCCCATGAGACGGAAGGCTCGTGTACCATGGTTTGGTCCGCAACGAAAGATTAGCTCTTAGGTAGACAATAGACTACCTTGTAGAGAACCAAAGTACGAGTTAAATGTCGTGTCAATGGTCCGTCTGTTGATGGGCGTGGAATTAATACCGCGGCGTATCCTCGATTCCACTGGCCTTTCATCCATGCCTACGGCGCTTACCGTATCTACATATTCTTAATAGCCGGCTGTGCGCGAGTCATTCATTATCGACTGCCATGGAGAACACACGCTTTCTGCGCGATGCATCATCAATTTCGGTCATTTCGCCGCGTTGACCATAGAGAAAGCGGGATGGCGGTGGGATCGTCGATGATTATATTAAATATAAGTACTCCAGGAATATCTCTTAATTACCCTACAGATTTTATTCCCCGGTGTGCCGGGGAACGATAGGCGATTTTAAGGACACCAGACTTGGCTTATAGTAGCAAAACAACAACGGCAGTGGGTGTAACTATAGCTTCGCATTGAAATGTTTCGATCTACTCCTTATTTCCCAACGCGATTTTTTCACGGTCACAGCATCAGGAAGTCTGAGTCGAAGTGTTGCATACCAGCCTACCCATTCATCGCTTGAGAGAGTTTGTGGTAAACTTGCTTTCCAGGGCTATGGTATATTCCCAAGCCAACCTTTGTACCTACTCAGGAACCATAATATAGTATATTCATTGGTTGCGGTTGCGGTGCTTAGTGAGAATATGACGAGAAAACAGCAAGTTTACCGCCCGCCACAGTTAATGAAGCGGCGGGCGAAGCCCACGTGGCTGAAAGTGATGATATTTGTTGTGGCCCCGTGTACACGCTGCATACCTTCTCTTCCTCCTCTCCACGATGTCCGTTTATCTCAATCCGAGCACTTCCCTTGGATTCAACAGTGCGCACCATTTTTCTGAGGCATATAGCATTGTCATGGAATTTACCTATTTTTCTAGGGCCCTTGACGGTCCTTGTCAAACGGTCGCTAACAATCACAAATCCAAATGGCCAGCCAGTCGCCTTCAAGGTGAAGACCACCGCCCCAAAGGCGAGTAATTCCAGCCGGAAAAAATGACTTCAGTATGATAAACGTTTTCTAGCTTTACTGTGTTCGTCCCAATTCTGGTCGCGTGGAACCTGGGGAGAGTGTTGAAGTCTCCGGTATGTTATCGTATCACGGCTAGCCCCGTTTATGTCMAAAAAATGCTGACATTCTGCACGCTTGTAGTCATGCTACAAGCTCTCAAAGAGGAACCGCCTCTGAATGCAAAGTGCAAAGACAAGTTCCTCATCCAGAGTACCCTCCTCACCCCCGAGAAGGAGTCGAAGCCATCTCAAGATATTGTTCGTTTTGAGTTTATATGTCTAGATAAGGGTTGTCACTGATGTAAAGTTTAGTGGTCGGCTTCAGAGGGCGCCTCTGAGGAAAACAAGGTCTACCAACAGAAGCTCAAGGTCTCGTATCTGCCCCGGAGGGAGAGACCTTGCCAGAAGAGGACGAAGGTTTGGTAGGCCAAAGTTCGATGATCACCACAGGCGAATCAGTGAGTGATCTCTACCTTGTTTTTGTAAGTACTTGCTTAACCCAGTCACTAAAGCACTACGACACTGTCCGTCAACCTCCTGTGACGAATGGCCATGCTGCACCCATTCCTGCATTTTCCCAGCCACAAACTCCCCCACAACGATCCATGTCTCCGCCTGTCGACTACTCCTTTGCACAGGAAGAAACGCATGAACTGCTCGCTCCAGAGCCTGAAGTGGCCCCACCAGCGCCAGCCCCTGTATCTGTTGTTGTCGATCCACCTGTAGAGCGCAGCGTCCCTGTCGAACGGCCCCGGTCATTATCCCCCAGTCCGCCCGACAGGCTGCTCCTTGCAAAGTATGAAGAAGCTCAAGCAGAAATTGAAAGGCTTCGTGCTCTGTTAGCGGCCGCTGCACCACCAGCCTCAGCCCCAGTACCTCCATCTCCTGAATACACTGAAGTTCGGAGACGGCACAACAGACGGATGTCAGACGATATGTCGATGGTTCCCGGAAGCGATGTCGGCACCGTGTATGACGACCAGCCTCCCCCACAAGAGGGTGTTCCTCTCCAGGTTGTCGTTATTATCGCATTAGGTGTCTTCATCACCACATATCTCTTCTTCTGACAATCAACGGATGAGCTATATTGAAGCGTAATTAGATGGCTGGGGTGTCATGTATGGTTTCTGTGCTTTTCTTCTATATATTATCTTCTTGTTTTGTTCTCATTTCAGTTCTGGATATCCGCGGACACCACCACCACCATCTTTTTTCTACAAAAGTTACTTCTTTTTATGCTCAGTTTCTTCCCTCTCCCTCTCCTGTCTCTTCGGGACGCAGTATCTTATTATTTGGTTCTATACGTATATACGCANCACGTTCTTTCCCCACTGTCTCAAATTTGTTTTCGTGGGTTGTTGATAGATTATGCTTCTAAGTATGCATCATAAGATTTATGGTGTAAGTATTTTATGTTTTATGGTATTCTTCTGCGGGCTATGTGGGCAGTAGAAGAGAGCTTTTTGGATTCCTGACGGCAGACATTGTGGCAAGTTTGTGGTTCGATGACATATTGGAGTTTGGAATCATGCCACCTCCATCCGTATCGTAATGAACATGCTCTTACTCTTACTATCACTCCCAGCTTCGGGCCCAGTGTGAGATCTGAAGACTATAATCCATACTCTCATGAGTAATAGGATCCAGATGGAGTCACCACCATCGACGTATTTTCACCGATTTCCGCAATTGACCAAGGAAGAAAAGGTCAATGTTAAACGGACTAGGGGAGAGGTGAGCCGACGTTGAGAAGGACAATTCGGTATCAGTTACAAATCTGGTTTATCTGTTAGATGTCATGCGCGGAATGCCGAAGGTATTGACACTTGAATTCATGGTCATTTCACGAATACAACTGTGAACGATAGGCTCAAGTTGAAATGTGACAAGAAATTGCCCTGTGGTGCCTGTTGTGGGTGAAACCTGTCCAGTGATACCGGAGCTCTATTCACTCATAGATGGGTTCCCAGTTCGACGAGGATGTGCGTCAATATGCCCTACAGGTGCATACCTTTCTCGATATCTTTCAAGGGTCCCTAATCTCGTTCCATTCAGGTGTTATCTCGAACGGAAAGGACAAACCTAAGTATGGATCCGTTACACATGGCTCTGTTCTGGTCCTCACCGTGGCTTTACAGGGAAGATTCTACGGAAGATGGTCATCTAAAACAACAGGTCGACGAGATGGCCCAACGGATAAAGCAGTTAGAGGACGCCTTGGCTCTGGTTCAATCCACAGTTTCTCTAGACACGCACCCTCTGCTGGCCCAGCATTTAAACCGTGTGAGGTCTCCACCTGAGGCAACAGCCGAGTCCCATTCAGTGAGCGACGAGCTCGCAGACGCACTTGGAACATTGAGGATAGGTGACCAAGGAAATCTCATGTATTATGGGAGATCGGGTGGCTCTGAGGTGCGTAGTATTACTGGTCAAGTATTGCTCGCTCATCTCAACCTGTACCTCATGCCAACAGAGCCTATTCATGGCTGGGATGGAACATGAGCCTGAGGGGACCGTCGTGCACGAAACCCCCGCGTCCTCTTTATTAAAACAAGTCGATGTCTCCCTGCAATTCAATCTGGACAAGAACGCCCCTTCGCCAGAAGTAGAGTCAGTTTTGTACGAACTCATTAGATCCCTTCCCGATAAGCTCCGCGCGTGGACACTTTGCGAGACTTACCTAGAACAAGGGTGTTGGAATGCCAACATAATAAGCAGAGAAGAGCTTATTGACGACATGATGACTCCCATCTANCACTTTGTTGAGCATGAGCTTGACAATCCCCAACCTCTTCCATTCTCTGCCCACAAGTTGGGAGTGTTTTATCTCATACTAGCTCTAGGGGCTCTTGTAGACCTTACCATTCCTGCTTACAGTGAAGAGGCAGAGAGTTACTATGAAAAAGGACTCACGGCTTTGTCTAAGCAGTCGGTCTTGACGTCCGCTGGCTATCATACTGTTCAGAATGTCATCCTTATGGCACTGTATCATCTGCAAGGAGGGAGAAGATACACCGTCGAAGGAGCTTGGACAATCATCAGTTTGGGGGCGAAGTTGGCTCAAAGTGTACGTAGGGTTTCAATTTCTTAATGTTACATACTTACGCCCTGGTAGATTGGTTTACGTGCGTATCGCTCCTTCCATCTGGTGTTCAAGAGTTTAAGCGATGATATAGACAGAGAAAGTCTGAGGTGGAACATGGATCCCAAAACGGTACACAGAAGGCGAACCCTATTTTGGGAGATCTTTGCATTGGATACGACCGTCGTACGCTGTTTGAATTTGGGTAAACTGTTCAGGATTCTCAGGGAATGGCGCTGTTTAGAGCTTATCCGTTGGACGCCCGCCCTCCATCCGGTTATCCTACGTAGATTGTCAATTCCCGGAAGATGAAGAATCAGTTTTCAGTGCTAGCGGGGAATTAGAGCCCGGGCGTGAGTGATTTTCTCCCTTTTTGCATTGTATCTGAGCCTGCTCATCCAGATAGCCGGTGGAAGTATCAGTTCGCCAAAGAGGTATTTATTGCTGCCCTTGAGGTCTGTCCCTCCTTCAATATTTAGCTCCTTTCCAGCTGTTATCCATGGTCACCGAAATAACACTGTCTGCATCCGTTCCTTCGTACGGAGACATCTTGGATTTGGACAAGAAAATAAGACAATTCAAAGTCCCGCCACGATACGAAGAAAGTGCAGAGTCTCCTGACGAAATTCTCTCACCATATCACTATGTGCAGAGGCATTTCCATACACAATCAAAAGCAGCCAGTTGAGTAGCATTGGGGGATCGTTCAAAGCCCTTCCAAACTCACCGCAGTCCCCTGCAGCGCTGTTGTACATTCACCGGAGCTTCTTTGCCCAATCGATGTTGGGAAATCCTTCGGATCCAATTCATAGCCCTTACGCGCATTCATTCTTCACTTCATATCATTGCGCATCCAGAATTATACGACTCGGGGTCAATCACTTCAAGCGTGCACCAGAATTGGTACTCAGATACTGGTCGTTCTGGAGTCCTTGTGAGTTCACCATCGCATCTAAAGGTTGCACTGCTGATGTTATGTCTAGTATTCTCTTCTGCTGTATGCATTCTTATTGTCTATCTGTAGTCTTGATACTGATTGGTTCTAGGTGATAATGGGCTCAATAGTCACTCGGACACCCTTAGCCAGTATAGCTTCAAGTGCTTTCATCGAGCTCAGTCTGGCTGCGGAACTCTTTGAACGTGGGGCCCAAACATCATCGCGAGCGCGAAGTGGTTTAGTATGTAGTGTCATAGCGTTATGTATGCACCTTGCTAATGATTATATCATACAGGTTTTCATCAAGAAGCTCATGAAGAAGGCCACCAGCTCTTATGAACGCTCACAAGCTGTGCAAACAGACGGGGAACCTATGATAGACAAAGAGAACGACTTTGGAGCGGACGAATTGAAGATCTTCGGTGGACACACGAAAGTCCTCGTTAGTAAGATTCTAAGTCGTCGTCCTTCACCTACGACTTCAACTACCTCTGCCCCTTTTTCATCCACCGCGGATTCGTTGCAATTGCCTGGTGTGCAGCATAATATTATCGATGATCCAGCTTTCACCGGCGGCTCCCAACCCCAATGGAATCAGGAAACTGATGCCTTTCTGAACCTGTCTAGTCCAGCTTCTTTTTCAGGATTCGAGCAATTCTCTCAGTATGCTCCATCTCAGCTTAATGATGAACAGAGACAGCATCTTCGCCTTGATCATGACCCAACTATTTTCGGCGATCCATCTTCATCAGCGAACATGTACTCATGGAAACCTGATTATATGTCCCCAGACAACATTGATGACTATGCTGGCTTTCAAGCATCTACCGCTGGTCCATCTTCTCCCTTGCCAGCACCTGATAACATCAGCGAACTAGTAAACGAGCTTGCCTACGAAGGGTATCCGATGGACCTCGATATGATGAATACAGAGGAGCATGCCGGTCTAAACGCCCATTGGATGTTATTCATGAGAACTTCGGGCCTTTTCGACGAGAGAGGCGCAGGCGTTAATCAGGAACAAGACTCTGGACCACCGTGACGAGGAGACCACATATGTCACCTGAAATTATCCAATATCTTGTACCCGTTGTAGATTGATTAATATTGGTCCCAGAATTGTATGCCTATTTCCAGCACATTTGGGACGTTGTTTAGGACTCTCTATCCAACTTTACGGTCCGCTCAATCATGGCAACCTGACGGTGAGCACGATCTATCGAATCGACGTGTACCTGACGCCGCACAGAAAGGCTCGCATTTCAGAATCGTGTGTGGCTAGGAGAATACGTTTAAATCTGAGGACGATGAGCAAAACGTACTGCRCATAGACTTTTCAACTGAAGGCAGGGTCGGTTGCTGTTACAGTTGAAGAAGTTGATGCCACTGAACGAGCGTCCTGGGCAGTGTAGAGGCGAGGCAACCATATAAAGGGACGGCATTTCTCTACTACTTGTGCTCACAAATCATCAATCCCATCATCTTATTACATATCTAGCAATTTTCTCATGTTTTTCTCCAGTCTCTTGTGAGTGGGAAAATTCAGACCCTCAGCAGCTGAAATACTTATGGTCAACCGTACTGAATTAACAGTACCCTCTCTTCCCTCTTGGTCTTTCCCCTTACTCACGCCCTTGAGCTGACGAAGGTTATACCTGGTCCAGGACAATGTTCGCTCAAGACTGGTGGTCCTGCCAATGTATCCTGGATTGTTGAGGAGGGAGATCCATCTCATTTTAGTCTCGAGTTGATAAACAAGGACACGTTGGACACCTTCGAGATCGCTCGGGAGGTCAATGCTTCGGTTGGATCTGTGATCTGGAATTTGGAAGATGTCCCTGGAAGTCTTAGGCATGTCATTACTATTGTAACGTCTGCATGATATTGTTCTGACATGCGCCACACATGTAGGGAGTCTTACTATGTCGTGGCNTGTGGGGAATGGGTAAAGCACACCTCCCATACTATATGAATTGTCCGACTAACCTCGAGCAGAAATTGTAAAGAACAATACGCCAAAAGCCCATTCTTCCGTATTCGAGGTTGGATACCATGGCCCACGTATGTCTTTCCCGTAGTAGCTTACAATGTGGCAGACGCATTAACGATATCACATACTGTCAGTTGGGCCTTGTCTACAGAGNCGACCGGATCTACTGCCTCGGATTTCAAAGGCATTACATTCCATACCCCAATTATTATGAGATCTCTCTGCATCCTTTTGCTGGTGATCCTTGCCGCAGTTTTCCATGTTCTGCGCAGATCTCGCCGCCGCCACTTGACAGAAGAACGAAGTTGCCAGCTTCCTAACATCAGGGATGAGGAGGACCCTCTCATATCCCAATATTCAGGCAAGAACACAGATATCGTTTCCTAGATCACATGGAATGGACCTTGGTTACTTTCAGCGTTTTCAGAATAATCATATAGCTGCATTGCCATCACAACTACTTATCATCATGTGTAAATACCACTCAACGGACAAGTTTTTCAATATTTGCAGACCAGCTCTGAACGAGAACACCTTTAATTTCATTGCGGTTTGCCCTAAGGAGTGTACTACATGCTGCGTGATCAGTACACTAAACAGGAACTTCAAGTGTCTGTCACATATTCTGACAGTTCGGTGGTGGTTAGTTCTAATCAGACAGTCACCTCTCCAAGCAGCAGTAGTCCATCCATCATTCATNCCTTGTCATGGCAGTAGATTTCTTATGAATCCTTGAATTGATGTACTTATCAAGAAACGGTAGCTGGAGACCAGCCGATGAATATACTATGAATTGGTGTCGACACGCACATCTATTCCACTGGTTTTTGTAATGATATGGTATAATAAGTACTACTGTTTGTATCTTCATCCTAATCATGACAGTTCGTAGTAGTAAGGCAAGGTTTTGTGAAGTATTAAAAGGATTGGTATCTATACATAACCGTGGAGAGAAAATAAAAAACCTGATAAAAAACACTGTGCTACCGCTTGCTGAGAGCCTGCAATTGGACAAACTCATAGTAATCGCCTTTCTTGTTCAAAAGCTGGTCATGAGTTCCCGACTCGCTTACACGCCCTTCCTTGATGAAGTATCTACAGGCAAAGTCAGGCCACAGGTGGGAAGATCAGTGACGGAAGTGACTTACATGCGGTCTGCGTTCTGAATGGTCGATAGACGATGAGCGATGGCGATGGTCGTTCTTCCTTTCGCAGCTTGATCAAGGGCTTGTTGGACGACTTTCTCCGAGTTCGAGTCTAATGCCGATGTGGCTTCGTCTAATAAGAGAACCTTGGGGTTTCTGAGGAGAGCACGAGCAATAGCGATACGTTCTGGATTGACGAAATGTTAATGAGATGTGTGTGGATTCCGTTGGCAAGACTCACGTTTCTGGCCACCCGAGAGTTGCGAGCCCTTGCCACCAACTTCAGTATCAAATCCGCTACAAAACAACGATGAGCGTGAACCCTTTATGACAGTGGTCATAAGCTTACTCAGGCAACGACTTGACGAAATCGAGAATGTTGGCATCACGGCAAGCATTCTCTAGCTCTTCTTGGGTGACCTCTTCGTGTGGTTTGATGGCACCAAGCAAGATGTTGAAACGGACAGTGCCAGCATACAGTGTAGGCTCTTGAGAGACCAATGAGATCTGCTTGCGGTACTCTTGTACATTGAAGTCCGAGATAGGCTCGCCATCAATCTATACATACGTCGATATCAGGAATGAACGAGAAAAACCAATTCAATTTAAACTCACGTAGATTGTGCCGGCCAANGGATCGTAGAAGCGCTCGATGAGTTGAATGACCGTGGACTTGCCTGAACCCGATGCACCAACTAGGGCGATATAAGTGCCGGGGAGTACTTCAAGGTTAAGGTCTCGCAGGACACGAACACCAGGACGTGTTGGATATCTGAAATGAATGTTCTCAAATCTAATGTGGCCCTGGGATTTCTCGACATTTGTGCGTTTGCCTTCAGTTGATTCAGCGTCGATGGAGGGAACGGAGTCCAGGAGACGCATGACATCAGATCCAGCACCCTTAGCTGAAGAAATATCAGGGACGAAGGAGAACACATTGCCAGCTTGGATAGCCCCGAACGTTGTAGCCTAGGAGGGAGTCAGCCATCATGTCGGAGGAATCAGGAAAATTGAACAAACCATGAGCGCAACGAAGAACCTATTGGTGCTGATCTCCTGTGTCGAAACTAGACGCGATCCATACCAAAAGACTAGCGCGATGACAAAGAAGGATGTGCCTTGGGATCCGGCAAAGAGCAAATTGCTCCAGATAGCAGTGCGGTTGGAGTGACGAAGAGGTTCATCCAAACTCTTGCTGTATTGGTCAAGACAATCATCCTCACGAGTTAGGGAGGCAACGGTGCGAATGGAACCGGCAGCTTCACACGCGAGTTGGGCGGAGTCTTCGTGCGCCTTCTTGTTGGCTTGATCTTTGAGCACGACGACACGCTAATTACAAAGGTCAGATTCTGACAGTGCGCCAGAAGCACTGGACTCACCAAGCGAATATAACCAGTGCAAATGAGGAATGGGGTAGTAGCTAACAGAACAAGATCAATTTCAGAAGAAATTCGAAGCGTATCTCCAGCTTACCAATGCCAACTAGGGCTAATTTCCAGGCGAACGCAAGACCGACAATACATCCTCCAACGTAACATGCAGTGGATTGGACGATCCTAGTATTGAGGGAGGTCAGTGGCCCAAGTAAGAGATATACACTCAAATGGCTTTACTTACGTTCCCAAAGTGACACCGGCCAAACCATTGACTTTCTGAGGGTTTTCGCTCAAATTAGAGGTCAGAGCACCAGTCTTTATGGGAGGTCAGATTACAAGGACAGAGAATAAATCAGTACACATACCGAGTTCCTGTCATTGTCAAAGAATTCGACTATACAAATTGCATCAGTGTCTGCGGGCACGTGAACGAGGCAAGAAACCTACTGTCTTGGCGCAAGATAGCCTTGAAACTGAGCATTCGTAACTTGGCTGTGAGGGCAGCTGCCGAAGACGCAAAGCAGAAGTTCTGGCCACAAATAGCGACAGTCGAAATAAGGGCAATGATGAAGAACCATAAAGCATTCCTGTCACCAGCTCTTCTCATCTCGTTGTGGTCGATTTGACTGAATCCGTCGATACCTTGGGCTGTTAAACGAAAGAATATGAGATGAGACGATCAGAGTGATTCAGTAGGAGTCCTTACCGAAAACGATACCAAATGCAGGGTAAACCAGTCCTGTCATGATAGCAAAGATAGAGCCAACACCATACCGCCACCAAACGTCTCGGTTGAGTGGAGCCAGGCGCATGAATAGACGGTACATGCTAAGGTCTTCCTCTTTCTCATCACCACGCTCTTGTTGCTTCTTCTCGATGATTTCACTGGCAAGGGAACGTCCAGTATTTTTCCTACCAAGGGGAATTTCTTCTTGAGCGAGTTCAGCCATAGTTTTCTCTTCGCTCTTCGAATCGGCGTCGTCCCCATCAGCAGAGGTAACATCTTCGGCTTCCCGCAATTTTTGTGCATGAACCAAACGGGCATAAGCTCCATCCTTGCTGAGAAGTTCGTTATGAGTGCCTTGTTCCAACACCAGACCGTCTCCCATGACAAAGATTGTGTCAGCATCCTTAATGGTAGAAAGACGATGAGCAATTGTGATTGTTGTACGACCTGCCAAAATTCAGCCCGAGCACGACGCATTATCACGAACTGATGACCCACCAGCGGAGGCCTTATCAAGAGCATCTTGCACAATACCCTCACTCTGTGTGTCAAGGGCACTAGTGGCTTCATCGAGGAGGAGGATTCTGGGGTCTGAAACGATGGCACGAGCAATGGCTACACGCTGCTTCTGTCCGCCGCTGAGCAAGAAACCTCTCTCGCCAACCATAGTCTCGTAGCCAAGAGGAAGTTTGGTGATGAATCCATCAGCATTGGATTTTATGCAGGCCTCTTTGATGAGAGCAAATTTCTCCTCGTCTGAAGCATGTTCATGCTTTGTACCGATCAATCCGTGAGCAACATTCTGTCTGATAGTAGCTGAAGAAGAAATGTTAGCACACCAATAAATCGCAAAGAGCCAATGGTACAACTCACTAGCGAATAGGGTTGGCTCTTGGGACACGAGGCCAATTTGGGAACGAAGCCATTTCAAGTTCAGTGTCTTCAAATCCCTTCCATCGAGCCGGACGACACCAGAGAGCGGATCGTAGAATCGCTCAACGAGGGCAACGACAGTTGATTTTCCGGATCCAGAAGCGCCGACGAGAGCTGCGGTCTTTCCTGCTTTGAAAGTGAATGACACTCCTTTGACAACGGCGACCGAGGGACGAGACGGGTAGTTGAACTTGACATCCTCGAAAGTAAGCTCTCCTTCGACGGTTTCGGGCTTCTCTCCAGATGGGTCAGCTGAGTCGATGAGAGGCACTCTGTCGATGGTAGCATAAAGCTTGGCAGCTGCACCGCGAGCATGCTGGATAGCTAAGTTGGAAGTTTAGCCAAGTTGTAACCGTGACGTCGAGGCCACATACCTTGCATTTCTGGGGCCAACATAGCGAGCGAGAAAGACCCAATGAGGATTGCAAAGAAAACGTTCATGACTTGACCAACGTTGGCTATTGAAGTTCATCAGCAAAGTTCCTCTGAGANNATATATATATATATATATATCGCATACCTTGACCGTGATCGATGAGCTTGCTGCCAAAAGAGAAGGCTAGAGGTGGATCGTCAGAGGTGCACAAAGCAGCATGAAAGGGATATTGATCTACCAAGTCCATATCCGCCGTAGATTGTAAAGAAGAAGACAGAAAGTCCCCCTCCTAACCAGAAAGCAGCTTTCATGTCAACGACTTGGGACTTTCTAATGTGTCCATTGTACAAGCTGGAAAGGATGTTTTGGGTACCAAAGGCCTGGGCAGTCCGAACAGTCGATATTACCTCCTCTGCAACAGAACCACCGTCGGCGACATATCGAAGAGACATTCTAAGAACAAAATGTGAAAATAAGATATAGATTAGGAGGTAAAGCACATACTGCATGTACTTGGAGATGAAGTAGTTCATCACAGCTCCAGCAATACCAGTCACAGGCAAAATCGAAGAAAGTGCTAGGGCAAGACGCCACGAGCGGGCATATGCCAAGGCAAAACCAGTTATGAAGGCTGCGATGAAGCTCACTGCGAGAGCCACCTTTTCAGATGTACCCTGCTGGAGCAGATCTGTGAGAAGTATTAGTATCGTGGA
The DNA here is from genome assembly GCA_004354395.1 of Chondrostereum purpureum. NCBI lineage: Eukaryota > Fungi > Basidiomycota > Agaricomycetes > Agaricales > Cyphellaceae > Chondrostereum > Chondrostereum purpureum. The sequence goes on from LBLO01000151.1 coordinate 24,791, forward strand.
AAATGGGCATACAGAGATAATGGCGTACGGGTGTCTGTTTGGATACGGGTTGTCACCTCTCCAGCACCAACTTTATCGAAGTATGCAATATCTTGGCGGAGGATGGCCCGGAGGTATTTCTCACGTACACGCTTCGCATTGACTTCACCAGTATAGACCCAACTGAGCATATAAATGTATGTGCAGGTGAGCATTCCCACACCTGTTCGAAAGRGATTAATAATCNAAAARAATCGGGATTKTTCTTTAATTTGCGTACCGACGTAGANCAGATAGCTAGCATTCAAGGCCGCCGCTGTACGGAAGCTTGCACTAGCTTCMCTGAATTGTTCAACAGTGTGCTCTGGATCCGCTAGGACTTGGGAGAAATTGACGAATTCCTGAGTTAGATTTCCGAAGAACAAACTCATCAAAGGCTAGATAGTCTATGGTGTGAGATAACTTGATTAACATAATTTSAGACACTACTCACCTGAGCTGCCCCTGCCCCTGCAGCAGCAACGAAGCCAATTGCATTCAGTGACAGTTCATATCTTGTTGTGAAACTGAGAATGATATGGATGTCAGAACTTAAAATGAAATAGCCTGCAGAATTTCATACCGGAAGAGCTGAGTGAACGTGACTGGGGTGATCTCTGGCTCGACGGATACATCCCCTGCTTGGAAGTTATCCGCCTCGGCCTTTCCTTTCTTGTCATTTCCGGCGGATGTGTGAGCTGCAGCTTTTTCGTTTGTGCTGCCTGCTGTCGACGACCTGGACGGAGGTGAAGACATCGTTGTCGTGGGGCTGGAAAGACAAGCGCTGCTACTCTCAACATCTCAGCTCAACACCCTTTATATCTTTCGTTCTCGCACTTACCCGGGCTCAGGAACTATGCATTTCGACAGACGATATGACTAATCACCCCTGGGCTTCCAACCGCCTACTTTCATTGTGGCAACGCGATCCACCAATTAACCGCCATTGCTACTGCAAAGCTTGCCCTGTGGCCGAGTTTACTAACGTGGATTTATTTCCACCAACAGTCTATCTATGCTCGTAGACAATGTACAGACTACTCAGAATTATCTTGGTTGCGTATTACCGTCATGGCCATTGGCCATCTCAGACTTCCATCGGCTCTTCCACGTCACCCTCTCGGAGCCATAATGAATACTTTCAGAACCTGACTCGGTCGGTTCCCTTGCTCTTGCCTGCTGCGTTGGTTATATCAAGCTGCATCGTGACTTGTGCACTGCACAACCATTGAATTTTGCCTCCGGAATCCGACTTGAACGTTCTACGGCACAACCGTCGGGACCTCCATCGAGTCACGGAAAGTGGCTGCCGAATTGTCCGGAACCAGCATCGTTTGTACATGTGAACCTGCCAACTCTTTTGTTGTTTCAGCTTTACGAAAAAATTCTGATGGTACGATTAATTCAATCTGAGCACGGTAGCAATTTCCTTATCATCGACGTCCATCGAACGAGTCCCAACTTATGCCATCCTTGGACCATACAAAATCGGACTACTGAATGGGAGTCTTATGAACTTAGACGTATTGAGTAGCAATGCTCGCTTTCGCAGTTTCTCTCGCACTCAACCTCGCATTTTGCTTCCCCTGTATCGAAATGGTATGCAGTTCAAGTCTTTACTTACTTCATACTTATTAGAATGCTTTACGGGACACGGCTCCTCTGAATGACGACAGATCAATAACTTGTGAACGCCAGAGAAGCGCATCTATGAAGCTAACATACCAACCACATCACTTGCAGACGAGGCCTCAAGAAAGCTCTCCGCAAGGCATCGAACATACCTTTGACTGTCAGGCCACCTTCTTTTGCGGCGACTGTGTGCTCCTTCTCGGGGGCCTTACGGAGACTCTCCGTGGTGAAGTCCCCCAGAGCTGAGATAGAGAGTTTCAGGAATACCTAGCCCCTGTTAGTCTGCTCATTTCAACCTTGGTTTCTAACACAATGCGGCGCTGCTCCGTCTCTGCCTTCTACTTCCGCGGAACAATTCTTGCTCACGGCGCCCTTTCACATGTTGAGGAGGGTGCTCTAGTTGCGAGAGCGAGGAACAAGACGACGGATGGTGAATCCAGTTAATGACCTTACGGTAAGCTTTAGAGCATCGATGTCCTCTATATTTGATTCCGTGGCGAACGATGGAAGACTATTGGCCGATTGGGAGGGTCTATTTCACCTTAGAAATACATCTCAACATTTCGTGGGACAGAGCTTAGTGATATGTATCAGCACAGTTGAACTATCGGTCTGTTATAATCAAGAACAGGGAACTTGGATGGTATCCATAAGGGCAGCTCCTAAGTACAGGCACTGAGCCCAATACACTTGGTACAATTTTTCTAACGAATGAACCAGCAAAGGAGGGGGAGGGAACTAGCCCTGCATCCCTACATCATCTATTGAATCGAGTCAAGGAGCAATAAGCAAATATCTACTAGTACAATATAAGTGAGGCGTTAATATGATCTAATAGATACAACGGGACTGCTCGCAGCCGACAAACGTGAGACTCTACAATAAGTATACAACAGTGGAGGGGAAATCATGCGAATCGTTGCATAATGGTCGTCAGAATCGTCTTAATACGATGTGGAGAACCCGTCTCTGGCGACGATGTTGCGCATGATGCGGCTGATGTGGCGGGGCTTGTACTCTTTGACTTTTCTCTTTGCGAGAGAAGCAGAGGTCAGGTCACGCTTCTTGAGCGTGCAGGACTTTGTGCCTGTAGAGGAGGAAGAGGAGTTAGATGTGGCACCTGTGGGAGCGATAGCAACAGAGGAGGAGGTGCGGGTGGAGGTGGGCTTGGACGACTTGGTGCTTGAGGAGGCAGAAGAGCTAGACGCACCATCATCGCTGCCACTGTTGCTGTTGCTGCTTCCGTCAACGAAGCTGGCGATCTTAGGTCCGGGGAACTCATAGTCGAGATTCCCGTTGAAGACGTTGGGGACGAAGATGCCAGGGTCATTGTCGGAGTAAGCACCCGGGAGGCTGACGAGCTCGTTGGATGAAGGAGCACCGGTCTGGGTGCCTCCAACCTTGAGCTGACTGCAGGAGGGGTAGAATTCAGCACCACCTTCACTGTTGGCCAAGTGGAGAGCGATGATTTCGTGGCGCATCAGGTAGTTGCCTGCAGCGAGATTAGACGGAAGGGTGAGTTTAGCAGGTTCTCCGTTCACTGTGATAAGCAACTTAATATCGGGAACTTGCGAAATGCGAGTAATTGAATACTAACTGAGATCCGCCTGTTCCCACGTCTTGCCATCTGCTTTCAAGCCGACTTGCTGGATCTTGAACCACTTTGCTTTGGTAGAGTCAAATTCAGAGCAGTCCTGGTCACCACAAGAAGCGAGATAAGTGAGCATGGGTCCGGTGTTGTGAGGCCACTAAAACAATACACGGTTAGAACACGGTTTCTTGCTGCTACACAGCAGGTGGTCAACTCACGTTCTGTCCTCCACCGGCAGGCCAGGAAATCTCGATCGAGTCGCCGGGCATAGCATCAGCCATTAGGGCTGCTTTCTGCGCATCAAGTCCACAGTTGATATCAGGGTTGTCGGCACCCTTGACGGGAGAGTTGGCGGAGACCAGACGGATAACACTGTCTTTGTTGGCTCCTCCTGGAGTGTTTCCCTTGAAGGATTTCCCATTGATGGTGATTTCAGAGACGAAACCGTGCGCTGCAGCAGAGGCAACGAGGCCGCCAATGACAAAGAGAGAGGAAAACATGTCGGTAGATGATGATGGAGGGGGTTTCAGGGGTTGATTAGGACGCGTGAAGGATTGAAGGAGGGTCGTAAATCAGGCGTCGTGTCAAACGAGGGGGCCGAAGGTGAGTGGACGGGTCGTGAAAGAGCGAGGAACCTGGGAGAGGTGGAGGATCTCTTTCGGAAACACCTTCAGCTTTATACTGCACGGAAGACAGCCAAGTTTCATTGCTAACTTTTTGGGTCTTTATTGTCCGCGTGCCGACTTTCGAAGTCCGATAACGCAAACCCCGGTCCAGCTCCATTTGGCATACGCCCCGACAATGAAGACAATGGCCTTTTCGCTGGTGGAAACAAATGAGCATATTATTAGACCTGCAACATACGGTTTAACGAATCTATTTCTGTTGCAACTTTTTGCTGCCTTTGAATGAGTGCAAAGCCAGTGTGTGTCGTAGAAAGGCCTGCGCCACATTTCCCCCCCTAAAACCTAGACCGAGATCGCGATTTGGGAAGCTCACAAGACAGATCCCATGGAGCCCCTAGTGGAAATTCAGCATGCGATTCAACAAAGAAAGGAGAAATTTGCCCATTGTCGAACTTCACGTCTCAGCGGGGCCACAAAGGCCGGGAGTGGAGTGTGGGACCTTCTTTGGCCTTGTCCACAAAGACAACACCGCGCACATTCATCCCCAGATAACAACGACCAGTGGTTCACAAAACAAAGTAATTGTCTTTGTTGAGCAGTGAATGCTCTAATTGGATAGAAGCCATTAGAGGACGTCAACCTTCGAAGATCGATGGATAGTCAATTCAAGAATTTACTGGGTTTCCTGAATTACAATTTCGTGCCTCCATCATGACTGCGCGCCGTTCCATCTGGGCTTGCGATATTACGGTGGCGTTTCCAGGATACTAGCAAGTCATGATTACTGGTGAGCAATGATGTTCGCAGAACTTCGCCAAGCAAAGGGAAGGTTGGCCAGCTGGGAAGTAGGATAGAGCTTTATTTCCAATCTAATGTTGTGGTTTATGATTCCTAGATGCTGAAATCCCATATTCAGTCGACTGTCTCCAAGATACTGCCTACGGCGCAGNCCACTGGATACCATCTCTGACCCTTAGAGGGTCTGTAGCCTCCCCTCGAAGCCCTTCCCACGTCTGGCCGGATGCATAAGGCTTTCTGAGTCGAGAGATGTCCATCGACCACATCGCATTAATTGCTATATGCTTCGAAGGAAACGAGATTTTTCCCGAGGCTAAACGTTTTCTCTTCTTGCCAATTGCTTGCAGAGACGTTCGAGGTTGTTCGAGTGCAGTCTACTGGGAATCGTCGATATCATGGTAACGCCGTTGACTCTTGATTGGCAAAATGTCTGTTTTGCGTGAAAGTGGCGGCTTCGGTGGACATCCTGGACACCTTCACAGCTGCGACATGTGCCTCGAGGTTCGTACACGGTTTCTGTCCCTCTCGAGCCTCTATCGAGAGGTCACAGCACCGGACGGGTGAATTTGAATTCATCCCTGTGAGATCAAGTTTCAACATTGACGTTGCAAACTCGCCTATTCGTGCAACTAATGTATGCCTCGGAACTGTTTCTTGAGAAGTATTCATGATGTATGCGCTAGCAGACAGTCATTTGAGGTAGTTCATGGCCGTACAGGGAAAGAGCTCAAGTGCATGATCGCAAGACGTGGGCGGGACAGCACAAATGTTGGTCAGCGCCGCACTTAGTAGGAATGCCTCTAGGTGATGATACTGATCATTACAGCTCGAAATCGTCATTCGATTTTGAATATGATATGTTTCATAAGTACGTAAACTACATTATAAACAACACATTGCGGATTCCTCGTCTATAAGACATATCTGAAATCGCGGTTTTGTCGGTCGGTCAAGTCCAAAAATTCCTAGGATAACGTAGTAAGTATCAGCAAGGCTGAACGTGAAGGATCATTGGATTATTTACCTTTCCAACTTTGACCTTCTCATGCACACCATCCTCGTTGAGGTGGTCGATATATACATCTTCGTGAAGGTCGTCTGTCTGCTCATTATCCCTCTTCTTGTTCTCGTTGGAGAGCAATTTGCGGATAGCGAGGAGGAGAATGATACAGCAGAAATAGCACACTCCGATAACAATCCATGGTACATGATTTCTAGCAGCTTGTTAGACGAGGAGCTACCGGAGTTGTCAAACCAAAACAACGCACCTAGGTCTGTACTTGGCTTGCCAGATGAATGGTCCCGCAGCATTTCCGATACAGTAGGCAGAAAGCATGATAGCATTCGTCGTAACTTTCTTTGTGTGTCCAGCTGTGACACTTGACACCCAGGACAACGAGAGCACGAAGCCTGTCGTCCCGACACCCGTAATCCAGACAGCGAACAAGAGTCCAACTTTGTTTTCCCATGGAAGGAAGTTGACCAAGAAGGTTCCGAGGATGTTTGGTACGAGATAAATGGCCCCAACGTAAGCTCGGGCGTTCGTCATACGGGCGGCAAGAGTAACACCAGTCCAGATAGTTATAATTTCGATTACACCATCCACGCAGCCGAGCAGCGTGGTCTGAAGGTAGGAGAAACCGAACGAGGAGACAATAATCGAACGTTGGTTGGTAAGTGAGTTGGGGACATTGTCCAAGGCAGAGAATAAAGCAAAGAGCCAGGTTTTTGGATCACAGAGAGCTTCAATCATCCTATGGTTGGCTGTCAGGACGTTCCAAGGAGTCTAGTAGTTGCAGAAACTCACTGTTCCTTCTTGAACGTCTTGTTTTCGACACCAGTCTGGTTTCCCTATAAAGGAATTTAGCCAGGCCTCCTTAGGAGCACAGACAGTGAGGAGAAAACGAACCCTGATTCGAGCGATGGCAACTGCACGCTCACGATGTGTCAAGAACCAAGCTGAAGTCGGCGAATCGGGGAACATAAACCAGAATGAAATAGCAGTGGCCAGGGTGATTAAACCGGTGATGATCATCAACCTAACAGGAACGCCAGTAAGAACCAATAAGTTGTACAGAATATATCCCAAGTTGCATACCATTGCCAGGGAGCGAAGCCAGGTGTCTTAATATGCAATGTTCCGAAACTGATGAAGCCGGAGATGATTTGGGCAGTTCCGTTCATTAAGACTGGAAGGAATCCGTAAACAAAAAAAGAAGATCATGTGGAGTTGTAAGATACGTACACCAGTAGCCAACTCTCAAAGTTTGTTCAGTACGAGTGTAGAACATGCCCGTAACGATCATGAATCCGGCAGTGATGGAGCCTTCACATGCGCCTAGAACAAGACGAACTACGAAGAGACCGGCGAAGTTCGTGCATGCAGCATGGCACATAAGAGCGATGGACCAGACGAAGATATTTGCGCTCATCCATTTCCCCACAGGAAAACGTTGAAGACAGAGGTTCTGGGGGAATTCGAAGACGAGATAACTGAGGTAGAATATGGTTCCTAGCCAATTGTACCTGCCTCAAGGTTAAACAAGGGTGATGTGAGCGGAACCAGCAAACCTACTGGTTAGTCGTAAGATGGTTATCTTCTCGGATACCGAGGATAGCGGCACTTCCTAGGGTGGTCTTATCCATGAATTGCACCCTGTCCACTCATGGTCAGTGAAAGGGCAACTTCATTTTGTGGGCTGATTCTTACCAGTAAAGAACTTTGTTCTCATGTCAGTTATCATTATACATCGGAGAAAAGCACGGGGCTTACTGCACATCAAGGGAAGGATATGTTTGTCGATTTTCTTTCTGACCCTCTCTGCCTCTGCGGGGTCAAGCTCACCAATCCCTGCAACGAGTTCTGCCCCAGTGTCGACATTCTTGGTCGCGACAACCTCAACAGTAGCAGACGACCGATGCTTTTCGTCGAGCTTCTCGTCCGAGTAGTCTCTCGAGGCGTCCATCTTTGGGAAGCAAGGAAGACAGGAAAGGGAGACAAGAATCGGAGTCTTCAACCGTGGAGCTTATATATAGCGGCATTGACTCCCCAAAGTGTACGACCCCTCACTCTATCGCGGTTCCTTTCCAATCACTGGTTCTGTTCCTTGCGCCGTTCCGCTCCATAGAATCCACGACTTGCCGTGGATGAATTCCAAAACGCATTCCAACGCATGCCAGCTTGGTGTCCGATTCCAGCCAAAGTCCCCGACATTTTGGCCCCCTACCCCGAAAAGGTGTAATTTCTGGAGGAACAATGACGAGCGGTATAGATAAGAACTCGTATTCGTATCGGAAAATACCCAGTTCGGGAATATCAGTACAAGTTTGCAAAACAGAACAGCATGTTATTTTTGGACTTCTCCAGCTTCTTTGATCGAGCATACCACAGATAAGATGGGGAAACCGTACAACTCGAGATAAGGAAACCACCGAGTGCTAGAGCGCAAGAGCTACTTTGGACGAGTTCGCGAAGGAAGTGGATATGGTTGCGTGGCAAAGAGCTCAAGCACGGCACACTGGTTCAAGTTGTGGACACAAGTGGGCCCATAAACACGTTGTCATTCTTGATGGACTTGTCCTTGGCCTCATCGCCATCATCCGCAGACGACCGACGCTCAAGTGTGCCTGTGAATCACTGGTGACTGGTCTCCCTATCTGAGGGAGCCAAGGGCATTGTTGAAAAAGCTGCAATTGACCCGCCATGTCTAGATTCGTATCCGTATACCTCCACATTGCAAAGTTAGTACATGTACCGGAAATTTGGAGAATGATGCCCTGCGCCCAGATCCTCTGTGTGAACATCTGCAGCAGTCAGAGCCACACCTCCTTGGTCCCTGTTGCGTCCTCTGTTTTCGTACCGCATCCATGTACCAGTGCCCATAACTAGAACAAAACAAAGCCCACCAAAAGCAGCTGTTTAAGAGCAGATCAGAGTTGGGAATCTTACACCCATTGGAGCTATTACCTGAGGTGGCCAACGCTGATGATGTTGCAGAGTCAGGAAAAGAGTCAAACGATCTAATGTATAGACGAACGAACCTGGTACATATTTGGGCTCATCTTTCTGCTGAAATACGTTCGTAGAAATCAATCCGGCAGAGTTTGCAATTGCAACTGTTCGATTTAGATGTTGCGTAAATCTCTTGGTAAGCCTGCTGATAATGAACGTACCCATTACAGCAGAAACGACAGCTCTTCTGGACTCATGAGGCGTATTGTTATTATACCATGTCGCCACTAGGACTGACGGGGCTGAAGCCTGGTGAATAATCTCTTTAGAACCTCGTCTTCCAAAAACGGACAAAATAGAACTTACACCCATACACAGCAAGAAGCATGCGAAGTACGCGATACCCCTCTTCTCTGCTGGGTTAATTGAGCCAAGAATCACAAACCCAATAAGAGCCGTAATGAGAGGAACACATATATGTATAGACCTCTCCCGGAAATAATCTGACGAGAACGTGAGCACCAGTAGGGCGCAAGTCCCAACCACGTTGGGTGCCACAGTATACAAATTAGTTTTTAATGTGTCATATCCCAGACTTGCTACGATCTGGGGGAGGAAGTTGTTTACGGAAGCGAGGGGGACACCCAAAGAAAGAGAAATGAGAGCCCAAACCCAGTATAAAGGGTCTTTAAAAGGCCGGAAGGCGTCCCGGATATCCAGTTTCTCGTCAACCGTTACAGAAGCATCAGAAGATATACGGTAGTATGCAAGCTCTTTCTCGCGCGGCGAAAGCAGACGCCAGGTGGAAGCAGATCGAGGAAGCCAGAGGAAAGCGAATATGGCGAAAGCCACAGTAGAGCCTCCTGGGAAGCAGGGAGAGCGGTCAGAAAGAGACGGGGACGCTTTCAGATAGTGAACGCGCCTTCAATCCAGAAAAGAAATTGCCAAGAGTGGTACTTCGAATGGTTTATGTGAAAAGTTCCAAACGCTATCAGACCAGAGAATGCTCCAGCGATGGCGGCAGCAGCTACATTGCGCGGATCTTGGTTTGTGGGATTAATGGCATCGACGAGAACGTACCATAAAAAAGACCAATCCTAGATGCAAGCTCCGTCCTGCGATAGAACGTTGACAAGTAGAATACCTGGTACATCGTCAAAGGCCACTTCAACGTTGGAATCTATCAGTCCACGTACAACTCCTGGAAGCATCGCAGACTCGAAGATACCAAGGAAAAACCGAATGGCAAAGATTTACATCAACATGATGAGAAAATGATTTGTTGGAGGAGATCGGCGCATACGGGAAAAGTTCGTGGCCACCCCGCATAAGAGAGACCTAGTGTGTGCCATATGATTCAGTGTCGTATTTCTACAACGCCTGGGAGTATACTAACATGGTTCCCTATAAAGGTTTTCTCGGTAAGCAGTCAATGAGATGTATGACACAGACCACGTACAAAGCCGACCATCATGATTGGGAGTACTCTGGCGGCAGAGAAACGTTTCACGAAGAGAGAAATTGGAGTTCCAAACCTAAAGTTTTGAAGTAAGTTCCCGGAGCAGAACTGTGCGGCTAGGTACTGACAAACAGAAAGGGACCTTGAAAGTAGCCGTTTCAATAAGAAAGTTCGAAAGCTGTTCGGGGCAAACGTACATAGAAAATCATGACCAGTAGATAGTACTGTGAAACAGGATGAATATACACGGTTATACAGGTGCTGGAGACTCTGAATACCTGGTTACCAACAAGACCAACGTCCTAGAAAAGTATATTAGCCTTTCCCTTTGCAAATCATGAAGGAAACTRGCCTGTTACTGCGGGATGCGTAGAGAGAGATAATGAACCATCCTACCAAAATGAAGCCCCAATTTATATCATTTTCTAGGAATTTTTACAATGGGATCCCGCTCAGTACTGTGGGCTGGCAGCGCCAATGACAAACTCGCCCCCGTAGTCTGAAAGGCCTGGGTGTGGGTGGTTTCGGCTTATTCGGTTACTTTCATTCAGAAATCAGCACAGCACACACAGAATTATGCTCGAAGATGGGTCGGCCAACACTGAACCCATATATTAGATATCAGGGGTGGAAAGAGAATTCGGGAGAAGCGATTCGTACCATAGCCACAAGATCGTACATTCACACCCTTCAGAACCCTAGCACACATCCCGAGGACCCACTGATGCCGTCTGCATGATTTTCCATCCTATCTCATGTCAGCGCTAGTAGGTTCAGAACTATAGAGGTACATGATCAGATGACGGTGTCCACCGTGCCACCTAACACGAATGCATTATGTTCGCCTCCTCTGATCGTGTACCTCTTGTGTCCCCACAAAGACGGGGCGTGCACACAAACCAGCCATCATCTACGTCCAGCACACCGCGTGCACCGCAAAACGAGATAGTGTCCTACTCCCGCCTACATTCCATTCATGGCGTTTCGTGGACCAGTCACTGGAGCAACAACCAGTTACGGTTCTTCCCAATTTACGATGACTCACAGTCTACAATTGGATCGCGAATGACAGGACGAACGCAACACGTTCGTACCCATCTCAGATTCTCGCGTCTCAGGGTGAATGCATTGCGTTCGCCCTCTTATTTATCCGGGTTCAAAAAATGGCGATCTGAGTTGGGACGTATCGCTAGTTTGGAATCGGGCGTGTTTCCTTTGGATTGGGTTGGGTAAGGACGAACGCANANTGCGTTCGTTTGTAGGGATCGGTCTGATGGACATTGGCTTCTGAGAACGGAGCGAACACAATACGTTCGCGCTTTATTTTTGGATTGGATTGGGTAAGGACGAACGCAATGTGTTCGCGTCAGGTGACGAAGGAGGTTCAGGCTGACAGTGACACTGACAGTAATCCGGAGACGATGCCATGGAGTCAAGCTAGGGTAGGGAAACGAGATGAAGGAGAACAGAACGCGTTTTCCGTGACTTGGAATGTGGCCGATGAGGATCAATGAGACGAAAAATGAAGTCTATCGGGACATGATGGTGGTTCCGGGTGAAGCATGGATAACCCGCTCAAAACCCGCTTTGGCCTGCCTCCTTACTCTGACCACAACCACTACATACTAATACAATTGACTCATTTACGCTACCATGGTCTATCTCAGGGTCCGTTTCTGCTCAAGAAAGGCGGGCTGGTGGTTTATGACATTGCCACGAAGAAGCAGGTTGCCGGGCAGGGTTTATCCAGCGGCTCTGATTGCAGCNTACATGATAAAAATGCATGGATTCGGGGGATTCAACCAATGCACATGCAGAGAAGAAAATAATATAGAGTCAATGTGGTGAAGGAAGATGAGAGATAGGTCAATCCTGCCTTGTATATTACCAGCAGAGAAAGAGACACGCACCAAAAAGCGTTTCAGAAACTGACCATATCCAGTCATCATCATACACAAATCCCCAGTAAGGCCTTCTCTTCAGGAACAATGGCAATATCGGTTGAGGGTAACTGGCATACCTGCGCCATATGAGGATGGTGCTTACCAGGATCCGGTGTGGCGCCAGGATACTTGTGCAACCCATACGTACATTGCAAGACTGGAGGTCTATATTTTCACGAAAGAGAATTCCTGTGCATTTTTGATGTTTTATCCATCTAATTGACTTCAGTCCTTCAAGCTTCAAGTGCACCTAGTCTTGTATTGCAATGTCATGCCTTCGGCATCCCTATCTAGCCTCCAGGGATTACATATTACTATTTACGGAGAGTAGAACTGAGGTATTTGGATAGTCCGTTCTTGCAGAGGACTATGCTTTCCTCCAAATCTCATACCTTCCGAGGGATACTCCTCATGAACGACACTTGGTACACATATCATGATCTTCGAAAGAGACGTTGGTAGCCAAAAGTTTAACCCCAGATAGATACACGCTATTGCAATCCCAGCCCATCCATCCCCTGCTTGACGATCGTCCAAATTTATCCGTGGCAGCGATGGTGGCGAAGGATTTGCAACCTCTAAACATTCCCCACACTCTCTATGGAGCTGCAGCCATGGAATATTTTGGGTTGAATAAGGATAATCCAGTGCGTAACTCTCTCAATGTACTATGATATTGCCATATTCTCAAAGAAGTCAATCTCTAGAGCTACACGAGCTACTTCGTAGTCAATAGCCTGGACCTGCCGATGATATCACAGAGCCTAATCAGCTCCAGCGGTCCCAGAGCGTACACCCTTGTTCAGACATCTGAAAGTGAGCTCGTCAAGGTGCAATTCCTCTACAAAGACCACCTGTCAGTTCCTCAGATGATCGAGATCAATTTCCACCCGTTCATTCGAACAGCCATGCCTTYATCATCGCCAGTTCCCAGTGAACAAGATGAAGGGTACATAACCTTGAATGAGACACAGTGTGGAACTCCCATCGTTCTCAATGGAACGGTTCTCAAGATGGTCACAGAGAAATTCCATCTTCTCATTTCTCTGAACGGCTTTGCCCTTTGCAAGAGAGAATCCTTCGACGATTTGATGAAGAGTGGCCAAGATACCATCTTGAAAGTGGCGAAGAGGAATATTGTATCTCTGTTGCAACACATCTTCGTCGATGGCTCTGCTCCAGGTTTGCAGGATGACGATGCATTATTGCAGCTGTGTAGTCAAGATAGTACAGACATCCGTTGGGCCGTACAAAGGTGTTCTAGAAAGAACATGGGGAATGGGCAGGCATAGATTTCAAGATCGTCATTTAAACCTTAATAATGGAACATTTCATCTAACTCTCCTACATCTGTCATCATGATGTCTCTAAGTTTCCGAGTCAATATAATTGTCTATAGAATATGTTAAGACCACTAAAGACAGTCAACGTACATTTTCCTCTTTCCGCAATCCCACCGTCCTGACGGCACATTCCAATCTCTTGCTTAGCGTGTGGTTGAGTTGGAGCTGCCCCCAGCTGGAGACCAATATCGCCATCTTGCACATCAGGCTAATTGGTGAGAAATTGTCTTTGATAAGCTTCCTGCAAAGGGATTGGCCAGCAGGGNAGGTACGGCTAAATTCTGAGTTTAGAAGCATATCTCGAGCTTCGTTCCAGCCCAGGAGAGATGGATGTGTCTGCTCCTCATCGGAAGATAACATCCTACGATCGAACGTGTCTATATTCTTTCTAGTAAGCTCACGTTCCATTCGAATRAAAACCTCGAGACTCTCGCGGTGGATTTTACTTTCTGGTGTTTCACCAACCCAAATGGTCAAGGAGACACCATCGACGAAAGCGCAGTAGTATGTAGGAGGTGACTGGTGGAAGTAAAAGGAAAACAGGGGTCCGTACAGTAGTTTTGCTGCGGCCTCACGAACTCTCGGAAATGATGAGCGGACGAATATGCCCATTGCATCCCCCATGTCTGAAGGATCTAGTAGAAGAAACGGAGGCTCTCTGCATTACTGGTTCGCTGTACAACAGCAAGAATTCCGGCCAGCAGCTCTAGTTGATAAGCTATACAAACGATCAGCTTGGATTTTGGCAACCGATCAATGCTTTCGCTGTTGTCATTCTCATCGCGGTGGGAAGATCTTTACCTCGAGTATTCGAGCCCTTATCCCATGGAATGGATGAAGAGTCGTTGCTTTCCTGCACTCCGATCCATCACAACCAACATAACAGGTTTTTACGACCCAATACACTTACCAAACCCCGTTATGCCCTGGCCGGTACGCATCAGTGCTCCGAAACTCGAAGGCTTTGCTACAGAGGGGCTTCCTTTCGATATCCCAATCGACGACCATAGTGGGGTTGTGTATTGGAAAGACCGGCTTTCATTTGGAGTCAACCGTCACTATCCCATAAACTGGTTTCATCGAGAAACACCCTCGTGTCGCTTTGTCTGGAAGTTGGCCTGGGATCATCGTGGTCTGCTCTCCCAGACGTTTTCGAATTCAGAGCGCTCAAGTTCTTGAGTATTCAAGCTCATCAGACCCAGCCCAAACTAGATAAGCACCCCGTTCTACGAATCTTAGCATTCATACGTGCTCCCTCTCTAGTTCACTTCTCTGTCGAGCAGCCTCGTATACTCGATCAAACAGAGGACGAGCTTATCTGGAGTGCGACTTTCTGTCAGGCGATGATTTCACTAATCGAACAATCCGACTGCAGACTTAACTCTCTGCACTTTTGTTTCTCATTCCTACAAGCTCCCGACTTGTTAAACGTCCTAGGATACGCTCCGAGTATCAAAAAATTGATGATACTGGGTGGGAATGTAAGAACAGTGACTGGTGGAGTCATGCAGGCTCTGACTTCAAGACCTCTGATTCCGGACTTGAGATATCTGTTCTTAGGATCTCCGACAGAGTTTGACTTGAAGTTGYTTTTAGCCATGGTTCACNGAGAGACGGCGGCGGCTACAGGGTAGGTTTAGGATCCGGTGTGTTGTACCTGCGTGCGGTGGGGAAGATTTCTTAGAAAGACTGAATGAGACCGCTGGAAGCCTAGAAGGGGAGGTTTTCGAAACCGGGGGTTACCGACAGGGTATTATTCTCACTAGCTACTAGTGTTATGACCCACATAGATTTCCCGAGCTACCATACCTTTGTTGGCCTAGCTAGGGCAATGGCACGAATATTCGGTAGATAATCTCTATAACTCTCACTACCTACCACGTACTACAATACAACATATAAATAACAGCCCATCATCACATCATCACTCTCCAAGTTGGACGATTTCATACATCCATGTTGTACACGTTCCCATAAGCCTTGGGATACACAGGAGGATGCGATGAGGTACCCTCAATAAACGTCGTCTGTGGGTGTTCTCCTGTGGCGGTCTCCATAGCGGAGAGCGTTATAACATTGCTGTTTCCGGACATGTCTGCGAGGAGACTTTCTCGTGTGTTGAGTCTATAATCTCCGGAGGTCGGTATCAATCATCACAGTGGAGCTGAAAGGGAGGGGCATACGTAGACATGAACGTGCATGAGTAGACTGGTGCGTGGACGCCTCAGCAGGAGATATCTCATTTACGACGAGTAGAAACTCACGTCTGACTAGGATGAAGAAAACGGGAGCGTAGGTTAAAGTTCCTGGCATAATCACGAACTAGGTTGTTTCGTTGAGACATGAGTAATCTAGCTGCAGGATCTCACTCACCAAAATCAAGCAAGATATAGTTGAGACACTGCGAAGAAATCGACCACCAGCCTCTATGAAAACAGTGAAATGCTCACGTCGTAAGAAGACCTAAAAACAATATCAGTCATCAAACCCTTGTAAGACTAGCGTAGATCCTCACAGGTATTGAGTACATAAGTGATGATCAGATTGACCGCCCTGTTCGTTCTGCAGTGGATTTGAAGTTAAATACAGTCGTCAACATTCGATGGACTACCGAACCACGCACTTGGTAAAGCCAGTCCTCCGCCTCCTCAGGTAGTAAACGAGGGATGAAGTGATCAAACCGTCAGCCACAATATCAGCAGCCAATCCACCGATGGTCGGAACCTTAGCAAGAATCAGCTTATTACACAGGAAGCTGAAGGCATAGTAAAGTGTAGGTCTCACAGAGAATTTATCTGCGATTTCGGTGAACGCAGTAGTAGAAGATAGTCTGTAAAATGAGATCCGTCAGCCCGAGTGTTTGGTGGGTGGTCGATGGCCATTTACCCAAGAACTCCGTGAGCTAGTGAACGGAAGGAAGGTACAAGGTTAGTGTTTCTGGTTGTCRATAGTAGGAAGGAGGCTGGGATCAATACCTATCCCAAAGCCTACGTYGACAAGATGTCAGGAAGTTATAGACAGGGAAATACAAGGCGATTTACCTAGCTGTACCAACGCAAACGTAGCCTACGGCCATTTTAGGTTACTTGACATTAAGCAAAGGGGTATGTTGATCTCACGATGACCATTGGAATAAACCACTGCTTCCCACTGACTAAAGATCATGTTCAGTTTTATAGGTTTCAAACTACGAGATAGGGCTCACGTATGTAAACTCGATAACCGAAGAACCTGTGGAGGTTGTCAGNTACGGCTGAAGATGTTTGAAAATCRGGAAGATCGTTTACAATTGAACGAGTGTTGTCAAGAAAGTCTAGGGAAGGATGGTCAGCGACAATCAACTTGCAACAACGCTGGACGTGTTACCCCCAGAGTTATTTGAGCCTAGTGATGGATTTACGAGATGAATCAATAAGGCATACAGACTCTGTATATCCATACCTCAAGGCCCCTGCATTTCAACGTCAGTCACGACTTCACTGGAAGCAGAGGACGGGGGACTTGCCAAGTCACTTCCATCAGAGCTGCGACGTTCCCAAAATTTGTTACGGAGTAGTGATAATACACAATTGATAAGAATATAACATGGACAGTATCCAGAATAAGCAGCGCTCCTACCTGAACTCAATGAATGAGATAAGACGATCAGAGTTAAGAATTATTCAAACTCACGAAGACCTTGAGGAGTATATGATCTCTGCGACAGTATTTTGTGTAGTAGAGGTATACTTGAAGGACTGTTATGCCGTACATGCTTCAGAAACGAGGCATCGGATGAGCGCACAGGTCTCAATGTAGAGAATTAACACCAGAATACATACGCCGTCGAAATTATGATCCCTACAAACGCTGCGCCTAAAGTGTTGTCCAACGTGAACCCACCCAAGTCAGGTAGAGCGTCCATGACTGTCACTGCACAACGGATCTGGAGAAAGGGGGAGCCAGATCATGGCCACCTGGCATGAGCCTATATAAGGGGAAGGCTGACTAGGCGCTGGAGCAGTGTATAGGGCACCGGAGATAATGGCAGGAGTTACAGGAACTCCAGCTTACAATCATCGATCTCTCCTATGCGCTCTCATTTCTACTTGCAATGATAGGACAAAATGGAGATCAAAGGAGCACGACGAGCCTCTGATTGATAACAGGATGATATCTAAGCGAAGAAATTGTTGATTTATCTCGGAGGTTACTCTTTGTGGCGCCGTCGCCACTTAATGATTGCTCATAAGATCCTGATAAAATTATTAGCTTTTCTTCTGCTTCCCCGTATAGGCATGAGTTTCGGAGCGCTCAGCGACGGATGCGTGGAGATATCGGACAAATATGTACCCTCCGAAACATGTTCCAGCACTAAACCAGAAGGCCGGCCAGCTTCGAAGTGCTCGTCACTAGCTTTTGTTTGGCAAGCATTTGAAGGGACTTATGATTCCATCACCCCAGCGCAAGTGATAGGAACGAGTACCTGTATGAGCTCAGTTCTCAAAAGTCAATAGGGAAATGGTACAGTATGAAGAAAAAGCCCAGACAGAATCCACTGATGCGGCAGGAAAAGATCATGAGTTGATGCGGCAATTCAGTTCCATGATTTCCAACTGGGCAGAAGCAAGGCAGAAGTTGAAAATGCGAACCATTGGAGAGTCTATCCCTTGTGTAAGTTGTCTTAGAGGTAGCTTAGAGGCGTGAAGTTCAAAGTTCAAATCGTGGGAACTTTTTTTYTTTTTGGCAAGCAATTTCTTCAAAGCGCGTGACGTCATCACCTGCACTTCAATCTTCATCTTGTTCATGACCATTTTTGCTCTGGTACTCACCGCTTTTAGCTTTCTCCTTCCCAGTTCTGCGTTCTACAATACTTCAAGGCCAGGATTAGTATATACGGGTANCCCAGATGTTACACGAAAACACCAAGTCAGGGTATGCTCATTTTATCGGTCCAACTGGCATTAATATCCCGAATGCTCCAGAAATGCACCATTGCCTTGTGCACAAATCCATGCGAATAGTAGTCTTGACTCAGCCGTGAATCACTGTCGACCTCTAGCCAGCTCTCAGCAAATTTCTTCGTTGCCCCCAGATTCCTATACCTCTTTGAATGCTCGCCTACCTAACTCTATCAAAAATGCATCAAGCACCCCATTAACCAATAATCGTGTACTTCCGCTTTCCATTCGGACCTCACAAATTTCTCTCATGTCCTCTGTTGGCGACCCAGCTCCCCAAACTTCTGGACTAAATCACGACGTACTTGCAACAAACACGCTTCCTTCCGTTTCTGCTGGTTCTGGCCCAAGTTGTAATCTGGACGATTCTAAGTATCACGAGCCTTTCGCATCACACGACATTTCGCATTTCCGTCTCAAAGCAAGTCCCTCTCCACCTTGCATACCTCTTACTGCGCGACAAAGGAGCCATCCCTCGAACCGCACCTTATGCAAACTTCTGGATGATCCCGTCCTTCTTCAACAATCACTAGTTCCTGTAGACAACTTTCTGCTCAGGTACAAATCGTTAAAAGAGGGCGTTGCTACGAACGCGTTCTCCCCTTCGCAAGCAGATGTACCCGATATGAACGACGGTTCTCTCCGATCGGCATCCAGGAAATTTCTTGACAGTATAGCGCAGAACGAGTTGGACGCTCCCTCCAGATCCACCAACCAACCAGGCCCGTCCACCCAAGGAACGGGCTCTGATACTCCCAAACCATTATTACAAATCCCACCGCAAACTCCGTCATCTATCAGTGTATTTAGCACAAGTGTAAACCAACGCAACGCTGGCAGCCGCATTCTGTCATCTCATTCAACGGACCTTCTTCCT
Source organism: Chondrostereum purpureum (assembly GCA_004354395.1). Classification (NCBI taxonomy): domain Eukaryota; kingdom Fungi; phylum Basidiomycota; class Agaricomycetes; order Agaricales; family Cyphellaceae; genus Chondrostereum; species Chondrostereum purpureum. The sequence continues at coordinate 43,970 of LBLO01000151.1, forward strand.
ACTCACTCAGATGCGATTGAATATACACCAAACGTCAGTTCTCGTCATGATGGGACGCTGACATTATCTGACGTGTCCTTGGATAGAATAAACGTACAGTGCGCGGCATGACCTCTCTGACACCGGGGTCCAATACGAAGGAAATTTTTTGAGATTTTTTCCGATTTTCTGGGGAAGGAAACCCACCAAAAGAATGCGATTGACAAGAGTTGACATTTTTTCCCACGGTGTTTCACTTTTTTGGCGGTTGATG
>LBLO01000152.1:0-44198 GCA_004354395.1 Chondrostereum purpureum
GGCGGAGTCGGTCTGGGCGGGAGATGCGGCGGGAGTAGCCGCGGAACCTCCGAGGAATCGTCGCACACCGTTCATTCCATTCAACGCGCGACTGGACGATCGACACCGACGCACGAATATGATATATATCGGTCACACATAACATTCCCCGTCACACCTTCGATCAGCCCGTTCGCGCTCCGACCGAATTTTTCCCCTCGGGCCGAGCCTCTGTCCCCTTCCTTCCCTGCCGCCATCATCCAAGGATGTCATGTCTTTTACCTTCAACTGGCCTCGTTTCTCCGACCAGTTCCACTACGATGCTATCCAGATGCTTAACAACGCCCTCAACAAGGGAAACAAGCCGCCCATCATAGCAGACAAGATCGAGGTCGTCGAACTTGAAATGGGCACAGAGGTACATTGCACCAATGAAGCGTTCTACTCAACTCTAACATATCCTTCAGCCCCCAGAACTCGAGGTCCGTGAGATTGGCGAGCTTACCGTGGACCAATTCCGGGGCATATTCCGTCTCTCCTACGCTGGAGACGCGCATCTTGTGCTAAAGACCAAAGTGCAGGTATGGACTCTGATCTCCTGCTTTTCTTTCCTTCCTTCAACTCTGCCCAGGCAAATCCCCTAAACCACAAACAACCAGACATCCATCTCATGGCTGGAACCAAGGGCATGCTTGCTGCAAAGCACCCTCTCGTCGTTCCCATGCTTCTCCGACTGTCCCATTTCAACCTCAACTCCATCGTCGTCCTCGTTGTCTCCAAGCAAAAGGGTATTACCCTTGTCTTCAAGACTGACCCTCTGAAGAGTGTAGACATCAGCAGCACGTTTGATTCCATTGCGGTCATTCAGAACTTCATTCAGCGCGAGATCGAGGGACAACTGCGGCAAATGTTTCGCGAGGACCTGCCTGGCATCATCCATCGTCTCAGCCAGCAGTGGATCAAGGCCAAGGTCCAGACTCCGCCAGTGCCCAAACGGCCTGCGCCTGACCTCTCCTTCCGGAACGTCGCGCAGGTCCCGACTTCGTCCGTGGATCCTATGCTGCCCAGACAACCTTCCCAAGCATCTCTCGCTTCCCGCAGAGCATATCCGTCCGCCGTCTCTGTTGCCACCACCAGCCGAAGAGCGTCCCCTACTACCGTCAGATCCTCTCCAGCTTCTCCTCCAAGCGTGGCTTCCACCTCTTTTGATCCCGATCCCGACGACGATGATTTTGATCCCACTTACGGGCTCCGGCCCGAAGGTCTCCCCACCAAAAGTGTCTTCAAGGGCTTCAGTAGCCTCTTCACTCCCAGCAAAGGTCTTGCTGATCTCGCTGAGGAAGACGAAGAGAGCTCCGTGGGCGACTATGACGATGAATCAATATCATATGATATGGTCGACTGGGATGGAGGTATCCGTGGATTCACCCCTCCAATGAGTGAGATCGCAAGTCCGTCAGCCCCCACCGAGTACGAAACCATCCCAGCCGTAGGAGGGGGCGTAATCACGCGACCTAGAGTATACCATTCGCAGTCCATGATCCAACCTTCTCCTGGCACTTCCTTTTCCCCTCCTCCTCGACCTCGAGTACGACCGACACAGTCCCTGGATGGCGCAAGTCTCTCGTTCTCTGGTCTCTCCCCTTTCCGACGGCCGCTGTCCGGTGGCTCTTATTTCGCTGGCTCTGTTGCCGGGTACGAGTCTCTTGATAGCGTTCAAACACCTGTAACTGCACCAGCATTTTTCCGCACCCATGCTCGNCCCCCTACCCCCGACAGCCTCGAGACACAACCTTCCCAATCTAGCGGCGGAGATATCACACGGCTTGATTCTGGCGTACCTCCCGATCACGAAGANTACCCCTCACCATCATCGGCCGCTCGGAGAAAGAGAAAGACGACTCTCGGTCTCTTCTTCTCCTTCATCTGTATTCGACGATCCCGACCCAAAGATTATCCTCCGTCCCGGAGCACATAACAATACTCTGCATCAACTCTCCACACTGAGCTACTCCAACCACACCCTCTCCCCGTTCACGCGTTCGATGCAGCATTACACTGTGCGCAGTGTCCCCCCACGATCCCTCTCCGAACAAACGCCCTCCCAGCCCGTCAAAGCGAAACGAAAACGCACATACCGGCTANGGGGGAACAAGAAGAGTACTACAGCGCCACCTCCCCCGCCATTACCACTGCAAGAACACCAAAATTTTTCGAATCCCTCGTCGGAGATGGATTTCGATATTTCAGATATGGATCGGTATTTCCGGTCGTATGATCCCCCGCGTTCGCCACTCAGTACTGCGTCGAGTACGATGCAGAGTCAGCAACAGCATCAGCCGTCGAAGTTGTTGAGGTTACGACAATCCTATGTACACACGTCCGGCGATGGATGAACAAAGTTCTACAGGACAACAATGACAGATAGCYTTTACATATATACTTACATTATTTTTCCTCATTCTTTTTTTGACCCATAGACAGACTGATATCTTACCTCCACTTTGTCACCACCCCCATCTTTATTATTTTTTGACTTTCTTTCTCATGTACATTTGCAAACCACCCATACCCCCCACCCCCTGTCGTTGTATCATTATTTCATTTGTTTGTTTTTGTGTTGTGGAACACCAGTCTGCAAAAAAAAATCATAATTGGAATCCTATAGGATTGAAGGCGTCCGCTAAGGGTGCCAGTGCGAGAACAGCTGTCTCCGGGGAAGATTGAAGTTCAAAGTCCTACAATAACAATAATGAAAAAGAACAATGCAATTATAATGAGAGCTCTGTTTTTCAGGTCCAGTGACCATTGATACCTACATCGACTGTAGAGAGAGGGCTAAGGCGCGAGGAAGGAAGGGGAGGGCGGGGAAAAAACTCACCATGCATACTGGGCAGCCGRCTCGTGNTTTGTCTTGCCGAAGGCAGCTGCCTCAGATCTCTAAAATCATTCGCATTGTATGTCTTCGTCAGCCCCGTCGCCGCCGCAGGCGACCTCAACAACGCGCTTGGTGGCGAAATAACCAGCCCCAAGATATCCGGAACCCTCGTCGTCTTGGGTGTGGAAGGTAACTCGGATCGATGTCGCGGCTGAAGCATCTCTTTTATGGAATCGATAGATAGCTCAAGGGTTTCTGGGAGGGGCGTCATAGAGGGCTGAGACATCCCAGAGTCGTCTTCGTCGATGGTGAATTTAACGCTGAATGCGGTGAGGGAGGGGANTTTGGTGAATAGGGTGGATAGGCCTGCAGGAGAGATGGCGTAGAGGGTGGTGTAGCGTCTGTCTTCTTGCTCGTCCATCCAGACAAAGAGGTCATATATGACCTCCGTAGTCTCTTCAGAGAGAATGGTAACGGGATCGGAAAGTGCAGCCAGAGTACGCCCGATTTCTTGCTGGAGCAGTCGGGGGGTAATAGATTCGGAAGGGAGGTTCTTGAGGATAGGAAGGAAGTTGCAGAGAGAAGTGGAGGGGTTTTGTTGGGAGTCTCGGAGTAGAGATAAGAGCACCACAAATTGTAATTCGGTATCAGTGAAGATAGAGAGCGACTCCGCAAGAGAACGAACGATCCCTGAAAGATATTGCGATGTATAACAACTGAACAGGAGCATCTTCAAGATCGACACCAGTGTCTTCGAATTCTCTGCCTCAGAGAGAACAGAGAACCCCCATTCTTGAGAGGTCGCATTTTGTTTAAGGAGGTCATGGAGAAAATGTAGTTCAACAACAGCTTGATACTGTCCTACAAGATGCCCCTCCCCTCCGAGTTCTCCTAATGACGTGAGCGTCTCTTGGAGGAACCTCAACTCGCGGCCAAGCAGCCAGTCTGCAATGGCAGTAATGCCTCCATCCAGCTGCTCAAGCTGCTTCACAGTGTGCACTTTATCTTCCACCTCTAGGACTCGGAAGAATTCCTCGAAGTCTCTTAAGCAATGTGGAAGCACCTCCGTAACAAGGTGTGCCGAGCTTCGGCTTTCTTCAATGGGATGGAGCATGATGTGATTGACAATGGCAAATGTCTGCGCTACATGGAAAACAGGGTCCCGAGGTGCAGCATGATGCACTCCTTGGAAGAGGGTAGATAAGACGACCTCTGCACCGGGGTTCCCTCCGTCGACTATGACATCGGGTGCACAAAGACGATTGATGAAGTCCAGACATGCCTGTCGTGTTCGTAGGGCTGCATTACAAGCTGTACTCCCTTGCGAATACATTGCATCGGTTGTGTCAGCGCAGGCGAATACACGAACAATGGCACTCGTCAATGTGCACAAGTTACGAGAATTGAAGCTGAAGACACCGTAGGGTGATAGTGTTAGTAGCTCGATGGAGGATATTAGGTCCGCAGATGTATGGAAGAGCTGTTCTACGACTAGTTGGTTCATTTTTGGTAGACTGGGTACCGAAAGGTATATGGCGAAGTGTTCATCTAGATCCTTGCCAACACCAGAGAATATGTCGATCAGTCGTGCTACAAGCCCAATAGAGTGCTCTTCCCAAGTGGTTTCAAGCACATGATAGGCAGTTCTTTCTTTCTCTAGTTCTTGTCTCACAATTGCAAGAGATACTCGGACGGTCCGAAGTCTGCGAAGGGATAAAGGATGATCGCTGGAGAAAGCCAGTTCCTCGATGGCAGCAGGGAAACCATCGTCGACTACAAGAGCTGCTTTTCGCAAAGCAAGACGCTCTGCTTCCGGAATATGCGCAAGCGGAGGCTTCAGACCCAAGATAGTCTCAGCGAGGTCATCATTCAGCAAGGCTTCTGGGGACTTTGTAAGCTCCAAAAGTATTTGTTCTCCAAGGATTCCAGACTTCTGAGGCGGATCGTTGTCCCTGATGATCCAGGTCAGGCGGCGTGTAAATTGTCGCAAAAGGAGGAAGTGATTTACAATCTAATGACAGCTTTAGATATAACGTGAATAACGAAAAGGTAGATGAAACTCACTTCACGATATCCTTCCACACATTGCCATAGTCGCAGAATACCCAGCGTACGCTCGCGGCATTGCACACTCCCAATGCTATCTGACCACGCTAGCACGGTGAAAACGCTTGCCACGCCAACGTACGCTCGGAGGAACGTGCATAATTGGTCAGGAGAAATCGCCANGGTAGGTACTCGCAACAAAGCAGGGGGTGGATTTCGTTCCTCAGATACAGGCGCACAACGAAGGGCTGCCTGGAGATCGTCGTGGAGTAACATCGCCTGCAACCATATACCTGTCGACTTTTCACCCGTCCCTATCGCTCTTAGCAGTTCAATGACTCTAGAAACGTCAGGAAGTGTTTCTGGCTCCGTCAACACACCCTCAAAGACACTCCACGCTTGGATACGTTCGGATAGCTTTCGAGCAGAAACCGAGGCAGGGTCATGAATAGGAAGACGCTCCTGTACTTCCCGAAGAATATCCAAGAAAGGGGCGTTATTTAAGTGTCGGGAGACCTCGATATGAGATGCCGCATCCAGGAGGTGTTCAAGGGTATGCTGGTCAATCACATTTTCGCTGAAAATTTGCGTCGGATTGACACTGCGCTACAAGAAAATTCATGAATATGGGATGATTGACAGAATGGGGTGAGCTCACACAGATGGCTTGAACTATAGCAGGTTTCTGAGAGGCACAAATTGACATGAGCTCAGCAACATCTCTGGCTTGCGCTATCNTCTACGACATCTTTATTACTATGATGGAAAAGAACCAACCAAAAAACAAAGCAGAGAGCTAACCTTCCCACCAATGCTGTGATTCATAGCTTCAGAGAACCTTTGGAGCGTCTCGTCTGATATTTCCTCGGGCATAGGCCGTGCAAGACAGTCCAATACTCTGACAAAGTCAAAGCCATCGAGTTCATTGTCAATATCAGCATAGAGATATGGGAAATCTGGATCATCCCAATCTTCATTTACAGGCTTCAGACAAAAAACGAGTCGAACAACGAGAGCCAATGGAGGAGCATCAGGTATTAGAGATAGCAGTTGGTTGGCAAGGTACGTTGGGTCTGAGGAGTTCGCTGGATCTATCGATTCTGGTAATGGTCCTAGTTCTGTCGGTGAGATGTTGTTTGGTGTGTACGATGTGACTGGCGAAGGGTCGACAACAATTTGGCCGTAGATTGCCATGGAGAGACATTCAAACTGGCCTTTGACAATCATAAGTCGCGTGGAGTACTGAAGAATACTGAGGGACTAGCTAATTACTGTCTGAGGTTGGACTTACCTCTGTGCCCAAGTCAACGATAAAATCGACCAGTCCACCGGCATACCCAATCGAAGTGGGAACAAGCGCGTTTGGCGCGCGTTGCTTTTCTTTGGAGTCCAATGTTTGCGCGGCATTGGCATTGAAAAATACATCTAGGTGAAATGCCTCTGGCTCTGTCTGTCTGGAAGCGTGTTATTCACCACGGTTCGATCCTGTTCAGAACCACATNGCTACGTACGCCACAACATCGGGACACTGTTGAAACGGTTTGGAGCCAGTCGGAAATAGCCTTAGGTGTGATATACGTATTGGTGCAGCGAATCGTATAGCTGCTAAACTCGAGGGACCCTCCGGACGGACGGTGCAATAGTGAAGGAGGGACATAGTCCGGGTCGCAGGGAAAGTTGTGGCGTGACCGTGACATCACGACCGGAAGGATTGGCCGCAGTTGTTACCCCGGGTCTCTTGTAATAGTGTGCCGCTTTGCTTCTTCCTTCCACCATCAGCACTTTCAGCTGTCTCAGTGCCTGGGAGAGCTTGATATGTCCACCACCATGAGCCACCGGCCACCTGCCCTCAACCTTCCGGATATCAACACCACCGCTGCCAGAACTGTCCCAATGCGTGTCCGTGGGCGCAGTGGCAGCATAGTTAAAGTCGAGCAGGTCGGGGACCGCACTCTAGAAGAAGTTTTGGATCAAAGCGCATATGTCAATAAGAATGCAAACTGGGTTAATGCAAAAGGTGTCGTCTATCGTCTACTTCTATGCACTACTTCATACTGACTATTTCATCCTTTTCTCCAGGGGCTTGGCTTATTCATGTCGTTTTAATAAGTGTTGGTAAAGTAATCATCGACACTATCCCTGGAATGACCCAGCAAGTGAGCTGGACACTGGTCAATCTTTTGTATCTTGCGGTGCGTAAATCGTACGACTCGTTATTCGTCTCTCTCCCGGCCTAAACCAGNCCACAGTTAACCTATCTCATGTTCCACGGAGTCACTGGTATCCCTTTTGAGAACGACCTACACGGAGGGGCTTATGATGATCTGACGTTGTGGGAACAAATTGACGACGGGGCTCAGTACACGCCCGCAAAGAAATGGCTGTTCACCGTACCCGTGGCCTTGTGAGTCCACTCAATTCCCCAAAAAGTCATCCGTTCTCACTCCTCGTAAATTCGTTCAGATTTCTCGCCTCTACACATTACACCAACTATGATCCATGGGTGTTTGTCATAAACCTTACTGCCCTCATCTTTGCTCTTATCCCGAAACTGCCGCAGGTTTGCTAGTTGCTCTTACATCTATAGACTCACCATACTTACATCATCCTCTACAGCTTCATCGACAGCGTGTGCGTTTTATGACGGACACCACCCAGTCTGGTGTCTCAACACCTATGAGTGCGAGTTTCCCTCCCTCTGGTTCTAACACGCCCACCACCGAGCGCCCCACCCCTCGAGACATCACTGAGGCGCACTTTCGGTGACACGCTCCTTCACGACTCCTTATCCTCCAGGGAAAAAATCCAAACGCTTCCCGTCTTGCATCGTCTTGTATATTTAACCTATCCAGTACAACAATATTTTTTGGGATCCCTACATCTCTGCCAATGCTAATCAATCGGCATCCTTACCATCATCCTGTTATACAAGTTATCACACCGCTGCCGTTCAGCTGTGGCGTGTTCACATATGCAAATATAATCTAGTTGCTCATCTAATTTTTTCATGACCCTAGAACACTATTCAAGGAGGGTGTCAGCTTGTATTGCTGAAGACGTAATCTGCAGAACAAAGGTCAAGTTTCTGCTACGACTAGATGTTCCAACTGTACACTTACAAATTCCTCAACAGCATGAGGATGGTAACTTTGCCCACAGCGGGAATATAGAGTGAGGCCTGGATAGTCCAAGTGATGAGGGGATACGGATTATGTCCTCGGACTCGGAGCAAATTACCTTTTCTCTTACGTCTTTCTCAAAGTTCTTGTCCGCAGCGATGTTCAAGCAAACACATCCATCTTTGAGCCATTCTGTCTTGACTTTGTAATCCTTGCTTGGTACTGCCGAGATGACTACGTCCGATAACGCAAGACATTCTTGCAAGGATAAATGGGTGGGGTGGACAATATGGCGAGGGTGATATTGTCTAGGAGTTTCGCCGCCAGCGATTCTTGGGCGTTTAGTATATTCCTAGCCGTTCGTATACATCAGCTGGGGAGGTTGCTGCATGGGAACATCCACAAAACCTGGATGGAATCAATATCAACAGAAAATACCCGGGCTCCATCGTTTGCTAGGAGTGCCGCCAGAGGTCGCCCGACTACTTCAGACCTGGAGGAAGATGTTCATCTTCCCATAGATGGTGACCAAATATCATCACACACCTGTTAATTACAGTGATGATTCTCCCGTAGGCCTTGTCGCCGTATGGAAGTATCCTATTATAAACGCCGACATGTTCAAGGCATTTAACGATGGCTAGGGGAGTGCATGGCAGGATCGACTTCACGGTCCCTGGTGGGGGCTCATCAGTGTTCTGAGGGATAATGTTGGCTTTGTTAATGGACGATATCAAAGACTGTGGTTCGATAAACCGGATGCTACGGAACCTGAGAACGCGTAAACGTGATGTGGGTAGGGAAAAACTTACTTGTGATACAAATTGTAATGGAACTTGAAATGGAGACCTTCGACGTCCTTCAGAGGAGATACAATCTTTATTCCTAGACGTTAGATTGGAAAACATCCAGAATGTATGACATACTTGTTGCATGTAGTGATCCTGAACAAAGGACGCGTCAAAAATTAATTAGAGGTCACTGCAGACGCCCCATATCCCATACAGACCTGTTGCGCGCCGAAGATCGGGTAATACACCTGTGCCTCCAGGTTAGATCTAAGTAAATTTATTGGGGGGTTGCAGAGCTAACCATGATTCCATCGACACTGTCGTCTTCATTGCATTCAATGATTGCCTCCTCGACGCCTTCACCATCGGGTAAATCCTTATTCTCTGCAGCTCCGACAGTTCTCAAGACAAATTCTATCCCAAGAGCTTCACATTGTTTCTGAGTGAATTGGGCATAGTTCTTGCTGGGCTCTGACCCTGTAGACAGTATCCCGACAATCTTGGGAGGTCGAGGAGCCTTCCCTAGGATCGCTTTGACCTCTTCGCGAAATGTGGCGGCAATGGGTTCCGCGTTCAGCAAAAGGCCTTTTCCAGAAAGCTCGGTATCCATTGCGAATGGGTAGTGGGTCGATGTTTCGAGGGGACGAGAACAGAAAAGTACTGGAAGAATACAAGCCAGGTTTGGAAATTCGCAACTGAAATTTTTGGGTCCCCCGCGATCGATCACACCTCACGTGAAGCAGCTGGTCGGCCGAATTTTCAAAGTTAGACAACAGTTTGTGGTGAAGTGAGAGGCTATGTAACTACTTATCATCATCGATAATGGGAATAATACAAAAGGAAATCGAAGAAGGAGAAAGTAAAATATACAATGTTCGAAGATAAAACCAAGCTGCAGAACTGTTGTTCTTCAACGAGTCACTCAATGTAGACCATTCAGTTTTGGAACTGGGGGTATCTCGTCGAGAGATTCCTCTTCCTCATCTTCATCTGCAGCTAGCCTGGCTGCAAGCTATATGATGCACACACTAGCCTTGAGCAAACAAAGAGCAAGAATTTTGAAATCGATCGCACCTTCATGGCCTCCGCTTCATTGGAGTAATGTCTACCACGAGCTCGCACGAATGCAGCATGCTTCTGAGCCGCTAAATGACGTGAACTGTTGTTAGTGATACGAGACAAGGATTAGAAGGACTTCACTGACTTTCTTCGTCCATTTCCTCGTCGACCTCGACTTCTCCTCCTGGCTCATGACCAGCATGGTCACTGATAATTCCCCGTCTTGTGTCATCAGGGAGGTTGAAGCTAGTGCTTCTACTGGACTGGCCACTGCCTGAACGACCCGATACTGATCCAGGTCTGCCGGAGCTTGAAATGGAAGTACGGCGGGACGATGGCCCAGAGGTGTCAGCACCCGTTGGAGATGTGGACATAGTGGGAGAGCTTGGAGTGATAAAGTGGCCGCTCAAGTCAAGAGAAGGAATATCTGTCGCATGCAGCTTCAGAACCTCTACAGAGATTGACTGGCCAATAGTAGACTAACCTCCTTCGATCGTGTCTGTCTCGGCATTGTAACGAACGTATGGGGTCTTGGGTTCCGTGATCTTCATGAGACTATCCTTCTGGATCTCAGTCAACGCTATGTTCTCTTCATCCCATTGCAAGGAGCTATAGGTCAAATGGTGGCTCAGAATAAGACGGATTCATTTATTCCTTCCGAGGACAAGTACGTACTGGCCCTGACCGGCCTGAGGCGCATTCTTCAATATGCCTTTGGGTTTGGGATTGGATGCAGATCGTGGAAGAGGTGGCAAGATCGGAGGTTGGTCAATAATCTCACTAGACATGACAACAGAGCGTATATGTCACAGGAGTTCGGAGAGTTAGATGGTGGTCGTGGAGTAAGGTTGAATGTGTTTACACACATTGACGAACTGTTTGCGGCCCGTTCAGTGCCGGAAGTGTGGCGAGTCTATCTCCTCAATGCGGACTGCGTTCTGAATACATAATCGATATACACAATCGTATAAATCCATAGAAATCCATGATACTAGATTAATAAATAAAACGTAGGTATCCCTCAGTTGTACTGCGGAGGTGGCTCATACATTCCCCTCGCTCGAATCTCTTCCATCTCCCGACGTAGGTTCTCCATTTCGTTTCGCAACACTGCTGTACTGGGATCAGTTGAGCTTGTCTGGCCTCCTACTGAAGATCCCTGGGAAGGCCGATGCTGATGCTGATGAAGTGCTGTCTGACCAGGCGGAACCAAGGATACCAACTCGTTCTGACTAGGGGCAGTCCGTATACCAGGTTGTGTACCCTTCCGCGGTAGAGGAGGGGCTTGGGGAGTATAATATGCTTCACTTCCACTAGCATTGGATGATTCCTCGTTTTGGTATGGGTTGAAGTGATCATCCCCTACCTGGGCACCTCTTGATGCACCCATAGGCACAGTGTATTGCGAGTGAAGAAGACCACTTTGCTCATATGGAGAAGCGCCATTACTCGGAGAGGGGTTAGCGGGTGGGCGATGGTGGAGGTCAACTGTGTTGTAACCAGGCTGAGATGTCGCCCATCCAGAGATCTGTTCATCGAGACGAGACGTCTTCTGTTGTTTTTGTGACCGCCGTCTCCAAAAGAAGATGGCAAAAATCACTAGGGCGATGCCCACTACCCCTGCTACCACACCCCCAGCAATAGCTCCGACGTTTGTCGACGAAGAATTGCCATTGGTACTGCTCCTGTCAGAACCGAGGACGCCTTTCATGCTGAAGAAGTAAAGTTCAGCTGGTGCAAGTACTGGCGAGTCAATACAAATATAGGTACCTAAGGGCTAATTGAGCAAAGGAAGCACCTTGGGCAGGACTGTATGGTGGTAAATACACCATACTACGCGATAATATGAATCATATACTCACCTTGCCTGGCCGCTGAACATTGTCCCGTTAGTTCCGTACCATTCTGTGGGGAAGAAGCCAATACTGGAGTTGTCACTAATCTTGAAATGGGCCATGTTAATGAACTCGTCTCTAACAGCGTCGTCTGTCGCTGTGGCAGCAGTCCACATTAGCCATTCTTCCCAATCCGTAAGTCTGTTGTTGGGAGAAGAAACCGGAGAGAACTTACGACTCTTCACAATGTCAGACCGAGCCGTGTCGAACCCAAATCCGTATAACGGTGCTACATTTTCGTTAGATTATGGTATCTAGTTAGTGGGCGTATATCGGCTGACCTGACGCAAGTTTCTGATTGTAAAATAATGTTTGGTTGCTGTAGACCTGATAATATAGTAGCAGTGGTTTATTAAGCCATGAAAATTATATCTTTGAGCATCTCTTACGGAGTCGTCGACAAGATTAAGCCCCAGCCATTTGTCCGGGAACAAGTTGTACATCAGTGCCCAAGATTCTGACTGGCCATAGATGGATACTAAATGATTGTTCGACGTGGCAAAAGNCCTCCATTGTGCCACTTGGCTGTTCGCCGCATCCTATCACTCCCGTTAATTATCTTTATAGGATAGATTCATGAAATGGTTTACATTGAAAGTTTTCGCGTCATCATTGTTACCATGGGCGTAGGCTATCTCTCCCATTGCTCTAATTCCAATGATTCCCTTGATCGCGAGGTTGGTCATGTTCGTGCTATCCAATCCATCGGCCGATTGACTGTGTACATAGTAGACATCTGTTAGTCAAAATCTTTGTGAAAAACCTAATTCATACATACAATCCATTAGGCTGCAGTGTGTTGGATATCAGATAATTTGCCCATCCTGCAAGCAAGTCATACTGTCCCAGCATTAGTTAGGAATGCATCCAACGATAATTAGACTGACGTATTCGTTAACCAGATAAGTATCCCCAGAAAATCTTGCATGTGNCCAAGTCATGATCAGCATGTTTCCGGAATCTGAATAGGACGGGTAAGCTCAGAAGTTTGATTGTAGTAAGGAGCGACCCCATCTCGGGAGTCACCAAGGGTCGCACACGTACTTTCGAGAGCTGAGTATATAGGTGGATTATTGTTCCCTTGCACATTGGGGAAGGTGGAACCTGGAATAAGATTGGGAACCAGTCAGCTGGAGGCCAGATGAGACTTGAGCTTGGTAAACGTACCAAGGTCCGGGGTGGCATATCCCTTAGTGTATAGGAAGGACTTCTGATACCTCAGGAGAGGCTCCAACAGGTAGCGACCATAGGTTGCATTGAGATACAAGAAGGTCGGGAACGAGGCAAAAAGGCTGTCCACAGGATTGGTACGCCTGTACATAGCATTGAGAAAAGACAACTTGATTGGAGCATAGAATGGCAAATACCTAGGCGTGTCACCACCCAAGTCCTTCATGAACATCATGATGTCTGAAGAATCGTCGTTGGCGTAGGTTATATCGATGGAACTCATTGCAATCCTGGCAGACGCCGTGACCACGTCAGCATACTCGTTTGAAATCTCCCGCGCTGCGGTCATGATCTTGTCGTCCAACGCGAACGCCCTCTCTCTCGCACTCTGAAAATCGTCCAGGAATGAAGAGATCTGTTTGTAACGTTGAGAGTTTGGTCTGGGATAAGCACGAGAACTTTGACCTACAGCATCCCCAATATCAGCATGTTCCGACCAGAAGTAGGACCGCCGTGTCTCGTTTCCTGAGGGAGTCAAGTAGACAACGGAGGGATCACGAACGAGGCCAATAGCCCAGACGACGGGTGTAGATGCCGCTTGCACAGTGTTCAAGTCTTTTGCCAACCCGAAGGTAGCAAAATTGCTGCAGAAATTAGAATAAGCTTTGTGTCCCCAGTCCRGAATACAACCGTACTCATTGATCACTCTCGTCTGCGAGTCTGCGCTGTTTAGCAGCCGTCCGTTGCTGTTGAACTGTGCGCGGGTATCCGAATGATTGGAGATTTGATAGGTTACGCCAGTTTCCTGTGAGCTACGTTAGGTTTGGGGGACGGGGCGAATGAATGTAAGATCATGCCTGTTTAATAGCGAAGTAGACGGTCCCGTCTTCACTCATGTCATTGTTTTCTACAAACGATTGGGGATTTGCGCGCTGGGCCTGATGATAGATAATAGAGTTCGAGTTCGTTGTGTTCCATTGACCGACGAGCCCACTGTCACCCGTAACCCATTCTGCATGATGGTGAGGGGTCGGAGACCTCGGGATATCAGGTGAGAATACATACCAGCGCTAATGTCTGAATAAACTTGAACATTGTGAGCCTGCCCATCGTTCGAAATGAGATCCACATAGACATATGCGAATGGTAGCGATTGTTTGACCAGGTTGTCAGGCTATGGAGATAATTGAGAGAGATAGACATAATAAATGGCTACGAAGACATACTTCAATGGGGCTGAGGAAAGTGACGTTCAGAGTTACAGCCCCCGCCTCGACGGTGACAATAGAGCGTGTGGGAGTGATGGAGATACCTACCGATCTTTTGTGAGGACACTTATTGCTTCAAAACACCTGCGACGCATATACCTGTCAATATAGTTCTGTTCTGTGCATTTTCGTCTCCAAGCCATTCGTAGCCAACGCCATCAACCCTAATCAGCCCAATCCATCCCACGATACGGTTATCGTTCCAGTGCTGGGGCCAAGCAGCGGAGCCTCTGTCTGCGGCATTGGCTGGTGTCGACAGCCAACTGTTGAGATAGGGTGACCGCACCGCGAGCGGAACACCCGCGGGATAATAGTTCTGAGCATTCACAAACGAGAGGAAGTTGAAAACAAGCAAAAGAAAGGATGAAAATGTTAGCAGCATAGCCAGTAAGCCTAGGTGGTGAAATTTTTGAGAAGCTTAGTTGGGAAACTTATTGGCAGGGAAGCCAACAAGAACGGAGGGAAGAAAGATGAAGGTGGGACCCTTCACTGTCGAGTCGTTGCTGTGTCAGGATCTTAATTATCATTGTTTTACTGGGACTTAGCGCACTNGGGTGATTGATGGACATTGAAAACGCGCCCATGTACCGATCATCAGATCTTTCGTATTACGTCATGCATACAATGTACCTCCGTTTGTTCCCCCCTCATCTGAATCGTCAAGCAACGCCCGGTTGCTTCCCGCTTGTCCAGTCCTTCTGGCGAGGAGCATACGAAAACATCTATGAACTTTGAGGCCTGCTTTTGTGCTCATTCCTAGCATGAACGCTCGCGTCACTCTTCACGGGGATGCAAGTTTCAAAACGCGTTTCATCAGGCGAATTTCGCGACTGTTTAATTTACACAAGGCATCATATTTTTGGAAAAACCTCCAGTGCCAATTCCCCTCATACTCAGGTTCCCAGCACCTACATTTCTCTTAGTTGTTTGGTGTCCGTATTTATTGTAAGTGACGCCGCAAATCGTGCAACAATCCAACGCGTTGGCTACCTATCTCTAACTCATGGATCAAGTGAAATATATGGCGTGTATAAGTAATGTACAACTGACCAACCCATGAAAATATCGAAATATCGTTGCTCGGGATACTATGAAGACACTCTGAGGTTGGGAGTGCTTGCCCATACATTCTGAAGGGTATCCTTCGTATCCTCCATTCGTCTCCCAGTCCAGTCTTCTTCTCCCACCCGATTTGCCCAATCGTCCGAGTCCTCCCAAGTCGCATCCCAGTCCTCTGAAGGGGCTGCCGGTGCTATTACCGGTATCTTCCTTTCAGGAAGCGCTGGCGGAGCAGGAGAGTCTACAGTAGAGTTGATCGCAGGTTGGGCAGATGGTGTGATGGTGATGGGTTGAGGAGGTGATCTACGCTTCTTCCCTGGACCATTTGCCTCTTTAATACTTGGGACTGATTGCGAGGTTGACGCAGACGCAATACTATTTGTCAAACTTGGAGGATACTCATGTAGTTCCATATCGTCTCCTGCCGCAGGAGTGCTAGGACCTGTTGATTTGGACTCGTAGGGAGTTTCCTGCTCCGAATCTCGTTTACGATCAAAAGAACGTGACCGCGACTTTGAGTGAGATTGTGGGCGTGAGCGAGGATTTTCAATGTCATGGCGGAGAGCGGGGCTATCATTGTCGTCCTCGTCGTCGGATGGGACACCAAATAGTGGTTCGCGATCCGCACTGTCAAATGCGTCGGGCGAATCGGAGCTTAATGCGACGGTGTCTGATGCTTTGACTATGGAGTCGATAAGCCAGAATTGGAGGACATTCATCAGAATAGGGAAGATCCCCATGACACTTGACGCTCAATCAGACTACGAGGGAGGGAGGCTAGTATATGGACTCACAAAACTACTTGAAGAGAATCTCCTTCAGAAGTTTTGGTCCAGCTGAGGAGCCATGCCGCTATTTCGTCGAGGCCAGGGAATAGAGCAAGCAAAAGGATTACAAGTAACTTCATTGTGGTGAGAGCAACAACGTAAAGTGCTGACTGGCGAAACCAAAAGTTGATAGACGGCGGATTTCCGTACATGCCAGATTCGAAGCCCGCGAGATGTAACCGCTCAACAAACAGATAGGAAAGAAAGTGAAGGATGAGATAGAGAAGTGCAACACCTAAGAAATGGGGATTAGGAAGAATCGGGTTGCGTTGGTTAATGATACACACCCAAAGTAGTGTCAATTAATATGTTTAGGAAGTAGGTGACGCATGCGTTGGATGTTGTATGATGTGAGACCAAGTTTGAAATCAGAACATTGACTCCATGTACAAACATTTGTCCTACGACCTGTTTTGATACATCGAAAAGCCTCGGGAGGGTGTCAGAAAAGAGCAATAGTGGAAAACCAGAGGGGGGCGAACCATATTCTCCAGGGACGTTTGATTGTTTCCCTATGTCTTTTATACACCAGAGATAGGATTACGAAGACACCCATTAGGGCTTGCACAACCTGTAAGAGGAATTGGATTGAGCAAGGAAAAGGCAAATGGACTGGCTGAACTAACGAGTGCGGTTGGACCAAGAAGTTGACATGAATGGCGGTCGACACCAGGATATTCGTTGATTGGATCATCATTGAGTGGTGGGATACCTTCTAGTTCGTCGGACATGGCGGTCGTCGTATGTAGGAGTGGAGTGGAATGAAGCAGATGCGCGCTTACATCAACACTGCCACCCGACATCAGCAATAAACACGACTCCAGGTCCTTACCGAGATCTTGACTCTATACTACCACTACTACTCCAGCTTGTCTCTCAAATCTCTCCGTCTTAAACTTCTTGAGTTATCTGATTATCCCATTGACTGACCATGAGTTTCTTTGGTAGAGGTGGGCACGGCACGCCTCCCCCATCCAATCCCCCATACTCCCGCGTTCCAGATGGTCATTCACTGCCCTCGGGCCCCAGGCTGGGGTACGCGCAACTCCGCCACCACCTCCATCGATGCAGTACAACTCTCCAGGAGTGCAATACAATGATCCATCGTCAGCACTCTTCGAGAAACGAAGCTACGACAGGAAACCCGCGCCTCCTCGACCATCGGGAGGAGTGTACGTGTTCTATCTATCGATAATGTTCGATGCAGTACTTACTTTCAAATTGCCTTCAGATACAATGTTGTTGGATGTCCCAGTGACACCCTTGCATTGTCCAACTGCTTGATTGTCCATCCCAACGACTTCCAACAGAACCAACATGTCCTCGTCAAGGGCGGATTTGCTCTCACTACCAGGTGAGTAGAATAACTAGGTATCGATGCTCTCACCCAACACTTGACATAAACATAGGCATGATAACACCGGAAAGCTAGCACCTGGTACTATTGGCGCCTCCAATCCTCAGCGTCAATGGATCGGCCTTTCTCTTGCGGGAGATTCTGTGCAAATAGAACCTTTCCCAACACCTCCTCATCCCTCTGCGCCTCTCTATCTGCAATCCATCGACATCGAAGTTGGTTTCCATCGACGCGGCCACGAGATTGCTGAGCAATTCTCCGCCGACGACATGGCGAAGCACTTCTTGAAGGTCTTTGGTGGCATAATTATGTCTGTGGACGAGATTCTTGTCTTCGAGTATCATGGACAGAACTTGAAAGGCGTTGTCAAGGGGGTCTCAGTCCTTGAACTCGCTGACGAACAACAACGACACGCCCCAACACAGCGCTCCGTCAACTCTCAGTACATGGGGATTCTCATGGACAAAACCGATGTAACCTTCATGAAGCTCCAGACAGCGCCATCAAGATCAAATCCAGTGCCAAGAGGTAATTGTTATTAGGTCGCTAGTCTTCCAATCATGCCTGACTGTCAGGCAGAGCTCCACCGAATGCCATTCTGGCACCCAACTTCAAATTCGAGGACATGGGCATTGGTGGTCTTGATACAGAGTTCAGTGAGATCTTCCGTAGAGCATTCGCTTCCCGTGTCTTCCCTCCCGGACTTGTCGAAAAACTGGGTATCGAGCACGTCAAGGGTATCTTGCTTCATGGACCTCCCGGTACTGGGAAAACATTGATTGCGCGACAAATCGGTAAAATGTTGAACGCGAGGGAGCCCAAGATCGTGAACGGCCCAGAGATCTTGAACAAATATGTCGGTGCTTCTGAAGAGAATATCCGCAAGCTGTTCGCAGACGCAGAGAAGGAAGTGAGCCCACATCTTTGACCACCCGTGGCTTTCTATTCACCAGCTTTCCCAGTACAAAGAGAAAAAGGATGAAAGTGGACTCCACATCATAATTTTCGATGAACTAGACGCCATCTTCAAGCAGCGTGGATCATCCAATGGTGGTACAGGCGTTGGTGACACTGTCGTCAATCAGCTTCTGTCAAAGGTTCGCGATAGACCTTAATTTTGTCTCAAATTCAACGTTAACGGAAACACCTATAGATGGATGGTGTTGACCAGCTAAACAATATTCTTATCATTGGTATGACCAACCGGAAGGACATGATCGACGAGGCTCTTTTGCGTCCTGGTCGCTTGGAAGTACACATGGAGATCTCTTTGCCCGATGAACATGGTCGTTTACAGATTCTGAACATCCACACATCTAAGATGAAAAGCAACGGCGTCATGGACGACGATGTGGACCTCGCTGAGCTTGCCGCTCAGACGAAGAACTTCTCAGGTGCTGAAATTGGTGGTTTGATCAAGAGTGCTACCAGTTTCGCATTCAACCGCCACGTTAAGGTTGGCATATTGCTATTGTTCGTGTGCACAAACTCAATTCAAATAGGTTGGAACTATGGCTGGAATATCTGATGACGTCGAGAATTTGCGCGTGAATCGCCAAGATTTCATGAATGCTCTGGATGATGTGCAACCTGCGTTCGGTGTGTCCGAAGAGGAGCTCTTACAAGTGATTCAAAACGGAATTATCCACTTCGACAGTATTATCGACGTAGGTCCAACTTCGACTTAATTTCCGACGTTTGGACTGACTTAATTCACAGGAAATTTTGCGGTCGGGACAACTTTTCGTCGAACAAGTCCGGACGTCTACACGAACTCCCCTCGTATCAGTTCTACTCCACGGTCCCCCTGGATCTGGAAAGACTGCACTTGCAGCTTCCATTGCTCAAGCTTCGGACTTCCCCTTCATTAAACTCATTTCCCCTGATAACATGGTCGGATTCTCTGAGACTCAAAAAGTCACTGCGATCACCAAGATATTCTCGGACAGTTATAAGAGTCCTCTCAGTGTCATTGTTGTCGACAACATCGAAAGACTGTTAGGTTCGTTGCATTCTAGCTTTCGAAGGATTTATTCTAATGATGGGTGAAAGATTGGACACCAATTGGTCCAAGATTCTCCAACGCCGTTCTGCAGGCACTGTTGGTTCTTTTAGGACGTAGGCCACCAAAGGTAATCCCATTATTTCTGTTCCAGTCCAGTGGATTCTCAATGGAAACGAATTGATAGGGTCGCCGTCTCTTGATCATGGCCACCTCTTCGTTGCGTCCTGTGCTGAGTGAAATAGGTCTCTCGGAGACCTTCGACTCTGAGCTTCGGGTCCCTCCCATCTCTAACCTTGCTTCGTTGGAATACGTATTGAGAGAGGTTGAGTTGTTCCCATCCTCATCAGAGAGAAAACAAGCTATGCNATTTGTTGGAAGATGCTGGATTCGCCGCCACTGCCAACGATGAAGCGTCGTCGAGGCTTCACATCGGTATCAAGAAGTTGTTGAGCATAATAGAGATGGCTAGACAAGAGCCAGACAATGCTGCTCAGCGTCTGACTGGGGCTCTCATGGGACTTGGCATATAAAATATGCATGCGCTGCTAGTTTGTACGATAGCAATAATATAATGAACCAACTCTATAGATGCCATTGAAACTGTATACATGTATGTTGTTGGAAGTAAATAATGATCACTTCAGTTTGGCAGTCACTGAAGGGGGTCGCACTTTACTGTGTGGTTTTTTCTCGGCGCGGAGCATCCACTGAGGTTTCTCGGCCATAAGTTGCTCTAATCGAAGACGGACTTTAGAAACTTCCTCTTCTTTTTGTGTCGTAATTGAGGAGGCAAACTAGGTGCAGCGTATAGGTCAAGAGGTGAGACCCAGAATAGAGGAACGGATGCCCACCTTCAACACACTCTTGGACATAGACCAGAAATGTAGGTTAGATAGGTATTCCGTTGTCTGTTCATAGTCTTCGCCTCCTAGGGAAATTATCCGGTCATCCGCCATCATGTTGGAAGGATCTGTGGTATTCGCTTTGAGGAAATCCGCGGTTCCAGGCTTTGAGAGGATATCATTGATCCAGGTTTGAAAAGTAGGTTCAGTTCCTTTGGAGAAACACTGATCAAACTTGCGAGAAGCTTTTAACAAATTCCACTTCGAGAGACTGTCAGCATCCAAGTTGGCAAATGCACCTTCGTGTGCCATTCTGGGTCTCTTAGACTCGCAATGAGTATCTTTAAACACTATAAATCTGGTAAACTAACACACCCATTTAGTCGTAGCTTCGATCATGACAGTGATTTGTTCTGATCCTATTTTGTAGCGGGCCATGTACATAGGAATTAGCACAGGATGAGCAGCAACCTGTAGATAGTTTGAACAGGTAAGGATTGGACTAGAAAATGGACATACAATGTCAGGTCGCAGTGAGTCCAATACCAGCCCGTCCCGGTTAGATCTCTGAGGCTTTGAGTAGAGAATTCTCTTTGAGGGAAGGAAATCTGATAACCGATCACTTGTAGCGAGTGGATTGATGGTGAAAGGGATGCATTCTACAGGGATACCATGCTGTCTCTCTAAATTTCTCGAGAATGGTACAGGCCGAGGCTTAGATTCTCCAATACCAAGCGTAGTAGGCGACAATAGGCAGAGAGAAGATAGAGGACCGAGATTCGTTCCTGCAAGCAATACATTTTCCTTCCTGCGCGTAGAATAGGAAGTTGGGGTGACGAACCAGGGATATATCTGGAGGCTTGTCAGGAAAATGGTGAGAGCTAAGTATCCAACCAGGCTCACATCATCGCTAACCCAGGTTTCTGCACACGACGTCTACGCCTCTTAACCATGTGAATGACACGCTATAATTCATGCTTTATTTAGTACAGGAAGTGTCTTAGCAAGATACTGCCAATATTGGATACGGTATACCTCGAAGGAAGACTTGGGAACAATTTCACATAGCCAATCGAAATGAAACAATGTCTGTACGTCCCACGCCGGGAAATAGACGGCTTTCAACTCTTGTGGTTGAATTTGAGAAGTATCGAGAGGATACTTTCCTGGTGGAAAAAGAGTCCTGAATTGATGGAGGTATGCATCATTAGGAAAAGCGACAATAGACATGTCAATGACAGCCTCTTCCGGCGTCAGATTAAATGGATACGCTGGAAGCAATGAGTTAGGAGATCTTCGTAAAGCATAGGGTCCGCTGGTGAAGTGAACCTCGAACTTTGTGCGAGTATTGGACAGCTCTGGTGTCTGGAGAACCTGCACTGAAACACCTTAGAAATGCAGCGTGTGTGTTTTGAGTGAGTCGATGTCGAGCTAAGATTGAAGACATGCTAAGACAAGAGACCTGCAACTCCAAGTGCAGAAAAAGGAATCTCGGAGGATGTCAAATTGGAACAATGGAAGTTTAGGAACGCGTTTGACGCGTGTCACGTGAGGACGAGACGGTTTGTCCAGAATCCAGATCGTTTATAGTACTGTTTATCCATCCACAACACAATGTCCGCTAGGACCACTTACAAACGTCGAAAATCCCAGCTGAAGTCTCAAGAACAGGAGGAGCCGAAATCTCCATCACCTGTTGACAATGATGCTGAAATGGCTTCGGAGGCAGAATCAAACGCGGACGAGGACGAGCAGACGCCTGAAGAGCAACAACTTCAAAAAGAACAGGAAATATGGGATGGTATCCGTGAGGAATTTTTTGAAGGTACATAAATCGCGTCTTCAACAGGACATAATGCATAGATAACTTGGCTATCAGTCGTTGATCAACTACCTCTGACTCTCCACCGACAGTATGCTCTTATGCGTGAACTGGAAGAACAATCGCAAGGTAGTTCACGTCGTACGTTTCTCTCACCTCTTTCTCTCATGACTTTTCAGGTTACATGCTGGAAATATCACCCATGGTACATGAATACATCGAACGACGGCGAGAGCTAGCAGCACCGATCTCAACTGAAAACATAAACAATGATTCTGGATCTCTCCAAACGACTCTCCCGGGCCCAGATTCCTTGGATATCAGCGTTGACATCTCTACGTCCCAAAACACTGATCCATCACCGTCTACACCAATGCAACCAGAGGGCATTACCTGTGCTTCTATACCCATAGGAATGCCCACCGAACGATCCAAAGCTCCCCCGCGCACCAGGGATTTGCTATCTCGTATTGCATGGCTATCAGAAGAGTTAGTTAAGGCCGGGGAAGAGAAAGTGAACATTGCTCAAACGCTTTATGATACTGTTGGTGTCCGCGGTCCCTGTCTCCTACTTAACACTTATCATGCGTTTTAGGCAGATAGACATATCCGTCAGCTTGATCAGGCTATCAAAGAGCAGGAGGCACAAATATCTTTGGGTTCTCATGAAGGCATGCCTGTAACACTCCCGGACTTGGTCCACGCTCCTGGCAGATATTTGAAACCTACGCGAGCGACTCGAAGCCCTGAGCTGGAAGAAATCATGAANCCACCTCCTCAAGAAATTGTCGAGACACCTGTGGTCGAGCCAGAACTTCAAACGAAAAAGGGGAAAGCAAAGGGGAAAGGGAAAGCGTCGTCTAACGGGCGCACCACAGTAGAACCTGATGGCGCCTCCGCATCTCTGAAGATTGTCTTGCCTGCCTTGCCAAACAGCGAAGAGAGATATTGCCGTTGCAGGCGTGTGGCCTTTGGAGACGTAAGCCCCTGTTTCATACGATACCTGATTTCCCCCAACCGTTTATTTTCTGAAGATGGTTGCTTGCGAAAACACGAATTGCAAAATCGAATGGGTATGTCCCCCTATAACTTCCTCTCTTACTATGGTGGCATATGATTCTGCCAGTTCCATATCGAATGCGTCGGGCTTCAAGAACTCCCTGCTGACGATGAAGATTGGTTCTGTCCAGATTGCGTGGACGGTAGCAAAACGAAGAAAAGAAGACGAAAGTGAGAAGGGAAAACGTGTGTGGAACTGGCCTCTGCTTCCATATCTGCTTGATATTATTCTTGGACGCCATAGCATCCATAGCAGGACTAGTGTGGTTTCCATATCTGTATTGCTAAATCCAGTTGGGCGGTGATTTCTTAATCCGGTTACAGGATCCACCGGTGAAAGTCCTCAAACAATATTGCTTTACTGACTTGCGTATGGCTTTCGTGGTAGGATCAAGCACCAGAGCCGTGCTCGCTGCAAAAGTATTCTTTATGATCTATCAAGACCTAGGTACGTCATCACCTAGTTGCAGTGGGAAAATCACTCAAGGTTCAGGCACAGCGAAATTCCTTCAAGTTCCTTGCTTTTCCCCTCTGAGTCTTTACACTGTTATGACAGATAAGCAGACAAGTACTAGTGGGTGTATCCCTTAGTGTCTTGGGGCCGTGGGTGCTATCACTGAGAAGCAAGAATCAACCAAACTTGAGCGGCTTACTCGGGCCAACATGAATGTACAACAAAATATACTGAACAGACATTCAATCCTTGTCCTTAAGCTAACTCCGATACCCATGCAGAAAATATGGTTGCGCCCGACGTTTGGAAAACAAGTGGTGGTCAATTGAAATTACTTAAACAATATTTGCTAGTAAACTCAAGACAGTTTCTTCTGAAGGACAAGAATTTCGGACATTCTTGGGCAGTTCTTCGATCAGAGGATCGAAGGGGTATCTGGCGGTTTACCTCCGCTCCGTGGGCACCTGAGGATAGCAGGCACTTTCTCGAGTTTTCTCGTCTCTGACCTTTGTTCCCAAATAGGACACTCGTTTTTACTTTCCGGTAACTAAGCCTCAGAGCGTGCGGTAATGTTGAGTTCCTCTGATTATGACGGTCCCTGGCCATGCTGGGTGTAATATCCCAATGTAGACGTTACCTTCAAGGTCACCATATAGGGCCTTTACCTAGAGCTGGGAATGAGAAAAGGCGGTGTGAGTATATAATGAAGCCCGTGCCCTTGAAGTGTTTCTTCAGTGGTTCCTTCTTTTCCCTGCGAGACATCTGCTCCCTTTCATTTGAACCATTGACACTCGACGCCTGCTGCCCTTTCGATGCAGTGTAGATATTCGGTTGTTTTGGTTTTGTCCTGTGGTAAGTGCTGGTTTATGACCAACCTCAACCAAACTAATTCCTCCCATAGTCGCCACTCTCGTAGTGTCCTCTCCCGTTCCAGCAGGCATAATGCCGAGAACAATGTACGACCTCTCAGCAATCTCCCTCACTCATCTGTTCTTACTCCTGCCCTTGACGCCACAGAAAATTCTTGCCCGTGACGCTCTACCCGAGCCTCAACCTGAAGCTGATCCAGGCTGCTACCGATTTGGCTGTTATTGGTGAGCACTATGTGCGTTGTGCTCTATCACCTTATTCAAGGGACTTCCCCCCTAGATCCCCACATTCCCACCACATGCCTTGTACTCTTAGTGATTGTATCAGCGACACCCAACAAGGTATGGTTCGTTGTCTTCCTGCTATATCTTTGCTCACATTGTATCTTGTAGCTATCCACTCGTTTTATCATACCTCAGTCGACCCCCCACACAACGGCTGCTAATCCCACGAGCTCCCGACATACTGTAGCATTATTTCGCTTTCGAATTGTTGTTTTTTTATCATTGTTTTCCTCGTTTTTCTCTATTTCACAAGTGGATCTGTCGGTAGTCTCGTGTTTGTTGTACGCACCTGTGGTAATTTGTATCATAGTGTGTTCCTTGTTCCTCTTAGATTTTTCGTTGTCCCAATCTATAGCTACCTGTTGGGATAGATCCCACTGGTGGAATTGTATCCATACTCGTCTAGCCGGGCCAAGATACTGGAGACTGTGAAAACAAAGCGATAGAGACACTAGTCACGACTGATCTCTGAGAAACGACCAGACGTACTTAGAAGTCGAATACATACATCAGACTCAGACTCAGAGCCTTGTACTCGACACGCCACAGGAACCGAAAACAGGCATTTGCCCGCAATGTTACTGTATATTTAATATATCATTTTCGCCGGTCTGTGTTGCTTTAGTATCAAACATTTTATCTACGAGTCCGGCTTTCCCTGCTTTGATTGCGATGCGAGGACGTTTTTGAAACCCTCCTTCCAAATACCTATTTCCTTTTCCAAATTAACGATGCTCTGTCTCACGCTGATTCCGACCTGCCCGCCTTCATTGACACGGCCAAAAGCGACAAGCAACGCCTCATGTGCTTCAAGAAGTGTCTCATAAGCTAACTTTAGCCTTGGAGGGCCAGAGGGAGGATATTCCTGGGTGGGTTTGGACGACGGATTCGGCTCATCTACGGCAAGCAAGCGCCCAAGCTCTGCTAGGGCAAGGGCGTAAACAGGGTGCCCTTTCCGTAAGATGTCAGAAAGCCCGGTAGTTGCACGTGTGGCCACACGAATGGTTTCGTCAAGATGCTCTTGTGTTAGTGGATCAGGGAAGGATGCTAGCAATAACGACTGATGTAAACGTGTAAGAGCGAGGAGTGGATGGGACGAGGGCGTGAGTCCAGCGGAAATAAGGATTGGTATGAGATTTCCAGTGAGCTGTGAAGCTTTAGGCGCGTCTAGAAAGAATCCATAAGCTTAAGAACCAAGTTCGAAATGAAGGGATGAAAACCTTTAAATTGCAGAAATGTTGCCTTTTCCAGGGCCTCTTGACCGATTCTAACGGCATCGATAACTGCCTCCACTGAGGTGACTACAGCACCACATGCTGAGCAACGAGAAATGGAATCGTCTATACTGCTTTGGTCAGCAGTGGCATTAAATGCTGCATCCATACAGAACTTGCCGTCAGTCGGAATGGGACACTTTCCGCCACATTTCTTCGGACACCATATAGAGTCTCTGGGATCAACTGGAGCATTGTCCTGTGAGCATAACCCACAAGCACAACGGAAATTGTAGGAGTCCAAGAGTTCCTTCTGCCGGATAGTGCGAGGTAGTGTGGTGTCGATGTATGCTGTAAGCACCTGAGAAAGGGATCTGATTAGTGAAAACAGATGGCGATGCTTCAGCCATACCTGCTCCCCAGGGTATATATCTCTCAAAAGGACAACTTGCATGAGAGGTTCTTCATTTTTTGGAGACTTGGAAGTCCGGGGAAATACAATAACAGCGTTAGGATCGCACGAGTGATTAAAAAGGGCTACTAGAGGAGACACAGAAGCTCCGAGCGGTGTCAGGGATGGATCCGTTAACGCAAAGGTGTTTGTCACAAACTGCAAATGAAGTTATTGGGCCACTCATTACTGAGCTTGAAGGGATGCTACCTTCGATATAACATCGACTAATTCGCCAGGAGTCGATATTCCAAATGGTGTGAGATCTGCTGGTGACGAGGCGCCGAGATATTGAACCAGGAAATGGGCAAGGTTGGTATGAATCTCGAACGTTGCAGGCTGGAGAGATGAACGATCTAGTGATTCATTGTAGCCGTTGCGGCATTTGTCAGGCCATTGGAATTCCATGTCTGGGGAAGAAACATACGGGATTGCATAGCGCTTATCTCCTTTGACTATGGAATGCTAATTAGGTGGGCCGATGCAAATTACTGGCTGGAGATCACACACCCATATGCTCGCAGGGCTCTTCTTCTGACCTCTCCACAACATCCTCCCAATACACCTCACAGCGTCATTAGGGACGGATAAATCTTGGGAAGGTGCTGCCATGGCCCATCGTTGTAGCGCAATGCATTCTTGCTTATGGAAAGACCAATCGGCGCTTTGGCAAGTCTGCCAACGCCTTAAGCGACTTTAAGAAAGTGATGCACTGGCTAAAACCACTCACTGAATCGCAATAGAACAGTACACGACATTGTGTACAACGTTTCAACGCGTCGGACGGTCCAGAGAAGCATCTCGAACAGTAATTGTCCAGGTGTTGGGTAGACAGAACTGCGAGATGAGGTTTGACTGAGAGCAGTACACGTCCTAGATCCCAGATTATGAGAGAGTAATTGAGATAGAACATTATACACACCCGCTTCTAAAGATTCTTTTGCCCATATTCCACGACCATCTCTGGGTGATTCACGTATTTCTAAGTGGGGAGGAAGTCCTCGGTAGAGTCGATTGTTGTCAGAGTCGTCAGCATCTATAGCTTCAGAGGATGCCTGTTGGGTCTGCACATTTGGATCGCTAGTGATAGACTGATTCACATACGATCGCGCTTTTCTTTTCGTCTTGAGATCTGAGAACGACATGACGGTCAAGGGAAAAGTGCAACGGAACAGCCGGACCGGCTAATTTTTTTCGCTCGTCTTCAAAGGGTGTCTTTGGACATCCAATACAACTATCAGAGTATCAATACATTATCTAGTCTACACTTGATTCTTTCACTTCTTTGCGACGTTATCCAAAACCAGTTTCAATCCTTCCGGATCGCTCTCCTTCATCTCCTCTTCAAGAGCGTTAAACCTATCCCACCACCAACGATTGACGACATCGAACTGCCCTCCCGTCCCTTCAAGAGGAACACGAGCCTGCCAGGGCTTGTCTGGCAGAATGTAATGCAGGCACCTGACTTCTTCATCTCTCCAAACCTGCGGATGAATGTTCCTCAAAGTCTTGAGGGCATTGTAATACCAATTTATAGACTTCCATTTCCCTTCAAAGAACGCAATGAAGACGTCTTGGTCTGCGAAGGTGAAGTTGGAAACTTTATCCGTAGTAAGCAGGAAGTTGACGAGGTCACTAGCAATCTTTTTGGATGGGTTGAGGACGACCAATCCAGAGTTGAGCTCGCTATGAGGACGAGGGCTGCTGGGGTTTCCTGCAGCTGGTGGAGGTGAGGTCGGGCTCTCCACAGAGCTATGTGCACAATTTTCTGGGATCCTGGGATTTAAATTTCAGAATGAAGATTGGAAAGGAAAGGAGGAAGGGCCAACCAGAAATCAGGATAGTGCTCAAGTTTCAGGGGGTTGCAGGCACAAACGTGGGCTGCAGCAATACCGTCCTCGGGAAGCTCAAGATCCATAAGCTCATCCATATTTTTCTTGATAATCATGCTGAAGGTAGAGTATGAGACAATTCTCAGGGAGTAGAAGAGCAGCTTACTCCGCGTCAAGCAAGACGACACGCTGTGTACTCATTAGGATCATAAGCTTGATGCAGATCTCTGGTAGAACAAAATGTACCCACGTCATAGTCGGTCAAAGCGAAAACACTGAATGCTTTTCCATCAGCAACAGGGGCTATACAATACAGAAAGATAAATATCTCACCCTAGCTTCGACCAGCAGTCGACGAATCTAGCATCACTTGTGAGATGGCTAGGANGCTGTCTGCTCTCTTCAGGCATTACTTTTGCGATATCGACGAGAGTGATGCCGCGCTTGGTCAGGATGTCTCTGCCACTTTGANGGAGGGTAGGAGTGACCATGACAATCAATGGGTATTTGGATTTCACGGTGCGGAGATCCCGCTGAAGGACAAGAACCCCAGGAAGGTAGGCATTCCTTGTTAGGAGAGTTGCNAAAACTGCCTTGCGCGTCATGGTAAGAAGCAGAAAGAGGGGTAGCTGCGATGTCCTTCAGAAAGTGCAGAGTAAGCATGGATCGATTCATCAAGATGTCACCATGATCAACGAGGGCCCGATCGAATAATCTAAAGGTGATAAGTCAGCAAAAGCGGATCGTACCCATTAGCCAGATGCCAGGGGACTGCAAGTGAGAGATAGGCAATAAAGACGACCTTCTAAGATGTATCGAAAGCCTGGAACGGGCTCAAGATTCCACTAGTATTTAGGCGATCGATCTCAGCCTACCTCCTGACCTACAGCTATCACCATGTCGAAGGACACTTTCACTTTCCGTGGAGAAACAAAACTGGTCAAAGAGGCGGGAAAAGAGATGGAGATTGTTGCGAAGGAATTCGCAACAAAGGCTCGTATTATCGAGCCTTGCCTTCTTCAAGACCTTGATCTGACTGAGGATGAGCAAAAGGAAATTCAAGACATGGTCAGCGTTTGTTTTATCGAATAACGGCGCCATCGGTTAAATAATCCATAGACAGAAGAAATCATAAAGCTTCCATGTCGGGCGATATTTTGGAATGTGTTTATTGCCAAGTACATCTCTGACTTGGTTTCCAGCCTGCGCGCACTCTCTCAGGAAACCCAGCCCATCGCGATATCTGTCTATATCCGCATCTTTGCTCTTTTCCCTGATCCCAAACATGATGCCTACTTCAGACGTTTCCTGAGGATGGATGAAAAAGTCAAGGGCTTGTCTAACCTCGTCGCCGAGGCATTCATCCATGGGATCCAATGCAAGCACCCCATCGGTCATGGCCGTGTCTGCTCTTTCATCATCCACACACTTTTCTGGTGTAGTCCGTCGTTGGGAGACGATGGTCAGACAGCTATGGACAGTGACGTTCGCGCTCGGTTAGCCGAGAAGTTGAAGGAGATTTGTGCTCGACCTGAAGTGAAGGCCTTGCCGAAATCCAACTTGGACAGATTAGAGCCGGATCGACTGCATGGGATTTTGACAAAAGCATTGGCAATTGGGGGACCTCCAGGATATTACATTGAAGCTACACGCCAATACCTGGAAGGACAGATCGACGAATGCGGTGGAGATGAGTGTGAAGAGGAAGGGACATTCGCATGTTCCAAGTGCAAGAGCGTTCGATATTGTAGTGAAGCATGCCAGAAATGGCATTGGAAACATGGTCACAAGAGCAGGTGCTTCCAACCAGCTTACTAGTACTTGGGTTGTATCCTTTTCCATATCCTCCTCTTCAGCCAGTGTAAGAGATCGAGACGTTGGCAGCAATGAAATGGGGGCCGGCCCTCGGCCCGGTTTGAACGTCGGATGTTCGTAAAAAACGTCGCTCACACCTGTTTGCGTCATACTTTTCCTCTATATCTTCACGTAAATTGAGCATCCTGACCATGGAGGAGACACCAGTGGAAGAGGCGACACACACTAGATCTCCATTGAACATTTCAAAGGACTTTTCTCTCGAAAACATTCTGGGCGAGAATCATGAAACATTAGAGCATCCAGGCCTGAACGGCAAGCCGGTCGGAGGTTGGGACGAGGAGAACATAGAGACGTCGGCAGCAGATGGATTCTGCATCGAATGTGAAGGTCTGTCTGAACTTTGTAAAGATTGGGCGCGAAACATGATCTGATATAAGTCGAATTCTCAGACCAGCCCGCTCAGGTACTCTGCGAGACCTGCACAGACAACTACTGCGAAGTCTGCTTTGCATCTCAACACCGGAAAGGTTCTCGAAAGAGCCACGTGCCTAAACCAATATCGAACGCYAAAAAGGTYACGGGCACTCCTCCTGTAGGGAAAGAAAGTAATGAAGACTCGGTACGCAATCTTTGATGTACCACCCTTCCACGAAATGCTTATAATCTGTAGAAAATGGATGTCGTTGAGGAGACAAACGAGGATTCTGATGACGAAGACTGGGAGCGTGTTACCACCACCCCAGGGCCTGCGCCTGAATCCCTCGGAGCACAACCAGCCGTTGGCGCAAAGGTTGGGGAGTGGTTCATCGAGAGATCCAAGTATATTCCACTCCGTTTCACCCTCCCCGAGCGCAAGTACCTTCGTCTCCTCGAGGCTGCCCTATCCGTTTCCGACTACACCGACAAGATCGACACCATCGGATTCATGCAGGCTAAAACCAAACGAATAGTACACCAGATTCGAGAACTCTGTGCCATCATGTCTGGTCTTCTACTCTCCGCAGACTACAAGCAGGGACAGGAACTCTTCCAAGATCGTGATTTCGCCTCCAATGCAGACTTCTATCAGACCGTATTCGAGCTTGGTCGACGGCACAAGATCATGAACCCCGACAAGATGCGTACCACGTACGGAAAACTAGTCTACCTCCTCCAAGTATGATAGTGTTTCATTTAGCTTTCCTTGCTCTGATCTTCCCTGTAGGACAGCCAAACAGCTGCAGTTCAGGACCTCCTTGGATTCAGTTGCGTCATCCCCATAAAAACAGTGTACTCTGTCCTGGAAGAGCATGAAGCGCTCGATCTCCTCCGCGACGATCTTGTTACTATCGCCACTAAAGAGATCTACTCTGAGGGACGCCCCCGACGTGATATTCAGAAAGATATCAAGAGTAAAGAGCGGGCCATTGAAACCCTTGCCTCCCGGTATGAGCGGAAAGGGCTCTCTCAAGAGAACATCCGACAATGCTTGTACAGCATTGGAGACAATCATGCATTCCTACGCGTAAATCGTGATCCTTGCGAACGGATGATTGGGTATTTGAAGGAGCACTTCGACCCCATGCAGGCGAAGAGTAGCAAGGCCAGTTTAGCTATTCGAAGTGGGAAAGAGGGCGCGCGTCTGTCGCATGACCACAGTAAGCAATACGCATATGTTCTCCAGAGCTTGACATTATGGAGAGAAATCTTACACGGTAGGTCTCCCGTGCAAAATATTGCCTACTCTACTCATAAATATATTTCGTAGATATGTTTCATCTCTGGTCACTTGCAGAGCAAGATCTTTTATCCGACAAAATAACCTACCGCCTTAGAGACACTGGCCAAGGCCTTAATCGTGTTCAGGCATCCCCAAAGACGTCTAGAATGATGCACAATGTCCTTTACAAAGCTCAGAAGAGTGTAGGTACATGGGTGGGATCCAGTGTGGTGGTATGAGTGTTTCCTGGCACTGTTGTCGTGCACCTGGACTCACGGCTGCAATTGTACAGCATATGGGGGACCACAACGTCCCAAACGCGTTCCTCTTCATCGATAAATATACCCAAATCTACCGCATTCTGCTCCCTATCTGCAATACCCTTGGTCAAATACCTGTCATCGCCGCAAAACCAGCAATCCGGTCATATATCGAGGACGAATTTGGATCCGTTGAGAATCTCATTCAAGAGATCCTTGGAGATTTCTTCCGACATGGGTTTGACGGTTCAGGCGCAGACAACTTCTTTGATGCAGGAAGTTGTATAGATGGAAGATTGACCAGCGCTTGGAATTGGTGTTCATCTCTGGAAAAGAAGAGATATTTCCATATATTTTTGCTAACTGGTGAGTTCTACCATCTGCACTCTAGGATGTAGGTCAGTTAACGTGGTTCCTTATGACTAGGTTTCGTTGGGTTTGATGGAGAATGGTAGCAGGGTGTCTCGATCCACGAATAGATAATTTCCATAGAGAATTGGATGTAGAGATCAGCTAACGTTTTGTAGCAAGTAGAATCACTTATATGAGACCTCATAGATGGTAGAATGATATGCTAACGTTGAGGCGTGGCTCAGCCACATGTTTACCTGTGTTTACCAGCGGCGTCGGGTAACATGATTTGCACTCTTTTTCCCTGGCGAAGACAACGAAAAGATGGTGTTGACCGACTCGATTGCCGTGTTTGCGGAGGGAACCTTCGAGGAACAGGTGCAGATAAGGACTTATAGTGAAATCGAACTCGATTATGCTAAACGATCGCGGTCTTTTTGTAGATCCAAGAGCTTGTAAACTACATTGCTAGACCGGCATCAGAAGAAGAAAGAGCTGCGTTCTTGCATCTATTTCAAGATGGCTTGAAGGTAGAAGAAGGAGGAGCACCATTGTCTGAGGACGAGGRAAAGAGGCGAAAAGTGGTGGGTCTGGTGTTGAAAGAGATCAAGGGGTTTGGTGACGGTTCAGAAAAAGGTACGAGCTTTTGAAGATGTTTGTGTTCTCGGTGACTGATTCCCAAGTTTAACAACAGAAATCGAGGGATTCTTCAACTTAATATTGGCCCATCTTCTTTCCCTCTATCCCTCTGATTCACCGGAATTAAAAGAGGCGCTTCACGCACTGCTAGAGACGATATCCTCTGCGCCAGCTGAGCACACGGCAGTGAAATATCGCATGTGCGTGTCTCATTCACATTAGAACATCTAATTTTCTCATACAGAATATCCGTACCAGTCTATCCAACCTTTTCAACACGATCCCCCGCACGTCCTCTCTACGTCTCTCCGTATATAATGTCCTGTTACAAATTGCATCGTCCAACGACGGACTCGATCTCCTGCAACTGTCCCAACTGGACGTAGAAAAATGGATGAATGAGTGGGATATCACCCCTCAGGAGAAGAGTGCATTCCTAAAATCCATCGTGGACGCGTACACTACTACTGGAGATTTGTACGTCAAACTCCTCCAGTTGAGTGTAATCTTGTACTGACCACTTCGCATGTAGCTCGACAGCATACGACTACTCCCTTCTACACCTGCGATCCCTTCCTCCAACATCGGATGCAGCAAAGACTGCTGCTTCTGAAACGATCGCCGCTGCCCTGCGTATTTCTTCTACTTTCAACTTCGACACATTGTTCAAGCTTGATGCTGTTGTCGCCTTGAAAGATCACGAACTCTTCTCATTATTGAACATCTTCTTAAACGATGGTCTTCCTGCATTCACGGTGTGGTCAGAAGCCCATCCTAATGCATTCGAGACCTACAGTGCGTTATTTTCCTTCTTCCTCTGACAAGACATTGACTGGAAGTTATCGTTGTATAGACCTCGACAAAACACAGCTAGAACGAAAAATCCGGCTGCTCACTCTAGCTTCTGTTGGATTTTCGCACGTCGGACAGAATTTACCCTACACTACAATCGCGGATGCAATTCAGGTACCTGCAGAAGATGTTGAAAAATGGGTCATTGATGGTGCGACACTATGCAATCGCGAATATGACACCTTTTCTTACTGGCTGACTTCCATCTCCTCTCTACAGTCATCCGAGCAGGTCTGATCACAGGGAAACTTTCTCAGGCCAGTCAGACACTGTATGTTACAAGGTCTACCGCCCGAAGCTTCGAGCGTGATCAGTGGCAGGCATTGGAGAAGCGCCTTTTGGCCTGGAGAACAGGGCTCTCCGACGTCCTAGAAGTAGTCGCAAATGCGCGTAAGCAAGGAGGACATGTCCCTCAGGTTGCTGTTGTATAGCTTATACTGAATTGTATATTGATTTAATGTAAACGCAATAACGGAATTCTGGGACCCGACCAGCGCAGTNGGGTGATGCTTCACATCGTGGAATTACAGAGTACGTCTGATTCCCTCATCGCGCCTGATAATCGAGCTCTGTCCCTTGATTAGTGTATAGTGAAGCTCGTCCCCGCGTTTGCTTTGACTATGTATTCATCACTCGTTCACGTTGACGAAAGGAAAAGTTCTCCCGACAAGCTTCCTCGTGGTTCTCCGATATCCAATCTCTTCGAGACTGTCCGCTCTGGCCAGTCGCCCGCCCTTCGTTGTCTCGTTCCTATCTGAGATGTTTGATGTGCAATGGAAGGAGTAGTGTGTATCCGCTTTCCTGGAATACCGTGACACCATCGAAAGCCTTCAGAATGTTGCATTTCCAATTTGCGCCGGTCCCATCACATTTGATAGAAGCCAGCCGGTAGTGCATATAAAAGACTTTTGGTCTTACTGGCGGGTACGTTGTTGCGGTGTTTCCCCACACTTCCCTCCCATGGTCCTCACTAGCACCCTCGTGCTGTTATCCATCCTCTCCCCAATAGCTGCTGTCCCGTCAGTCTTCCACGCTTACAAGGTTAAGGAGACTATCATCCCGGTACGCTTGGGGGACCTTGAACGCAAGGTCGTGTTCTGACANTTTTTCGTAGCCATATCTATGGTCTGAAGTGGGCGTGCCTTCGCCCGACCACAGTGTTCATCTTCGTATTGGGCTTGTGCAACCTAATTTTCACGTCCTCGAGCGGCACTTGATTGAAGTTAGCGACCCGTTTCATGAGCGGTATGGCCAACATCTTTCCAAAGCAGAAGTCGAAGAAATTATCTCTCCGAACGAAGAGAGCCTTACACTGGCCAATGAATGGCTAGCTTCCTACGGCATCCCCGAGGAGCATCTTACCCGTTCACCTGCACGGGATTGGGTAACTGTCACAGTCAATATCAGTCTAGCAGAGAAGATGTTGGATACTAGATACCACGTTTGGCAACATGCCCACAGCGGGGATAGTATGGTCAGAACGACAAGCTATAGTCTTCCTGAGAGGCTGCATGCGCACATTGATGTTGTCCAGCCCACTACCATTTTCGCACAATGGAAAGGAATGAAATCAAATATCATATTTCCAGAAGCAGACACAGAGGAGTCGGTCGAAGCGGGCGCACAAAGAACCGAGGCTCTTGGATCTAATGTTGATGTTGACCCCAGCTGTAACGCCACAGTGACTTTGACATGCTTGAAACAATTGTACAACGCAGTTGGTTATATTCCCCAAGCGGCTCAGAAGAACTCGATAGCTGCAACGGGCTATCTCGAGCAATTTGCAAATTTCGAGGACTTGCGCCTTTTCTACCAAGATCAACTCCCTGAGGCAGTCAACAGCACTTTCAACGTCATCTCAGTCAAAGGTAAGTGTAGTTTAGGCTCTAAAGAAGGGTTGAAGTTGAAACAGCATTCCGTTTTTGCTTACAGGTGGCCTTAATGACCAGTGGGTACTCTCGTTCCGGTCTCCCAGCTTCTGGTTTCCTGAGCACTGAATCTGCGCGACCAATACTTATAGAAACATCTCTTTAGCAGGAGCAGAAGCAGATCTTGACGTCCAATTTGCGTTTGGATTATCGTATCCAACACCAGGCACGTATTACACGACCGCGGGAAGGCCTCCATTTATTCCCGACCTGACGACGCCGACAAATACCAACGAACCATATGCTGATGTTGGTATATCTTTCCAAGATCACTACAAGTGCTTACACAGAAATATAGTGGTTGGACTACGTACTAGCAAGCAACAACACGCCTTACGTCGTTTCCACCAGCTACGGGGAACCAGAGCAAACAAGTCAGTACCTTTCCTATGGATGTCACAGAAATTTACCTTGTAGCTTCCAGTTCCTCTGAGCTATTCACGTCGCGTTTGTAATGGGTTTGCTCAACTTGGTGCACGAGGTATCACAGTTGCCTTTGCCAGCGGCGACGGTGGTGTGGGCGATGGTGATGACAATCCCGACACTCACCTGTGCAAAACAAACGATGGCAGGAATGCGACACGATTCCTGCCAATCTTTCCTAGGTCAGTCCTATCATTAATAGAGGTGTTTGCTGCATAGTAAATGAGGACATTCCTAGCACCTGTCCATAGTGAGCCCATTTCTTACATTTCAAGTTACAACGCTAACGATCAACTAGTGTCACTTCAGTCGGTGGAACTGAGCTTGTACCAGAGCAGGCAGTTTTCTTCTCTGGGGGAGGCTTTAGTGATCGCGTAAGCGGTTTGCACCTAGTCCAATGTTTTCTCACATGAAGGATGCAGTGGAAACGTCCCTGGTATCAAGGGAAGGCAGTTGAAGGGTTCTTGAACACTTTGCCCAATGGAACCTATGAGGCTTATTCAATCCGTGCGTTATTTTGCGAGTATTGCGTGATCACCGTTCACATTTAAGTTCATTTGTAGGGGCGGTCGAGTGCGTAAAGTCATGCATACAAGCATTTAAAGACTAATGAACATTCACAGGCGATCCCTGACGTGGCTGCTTTGGGTCGTAGGTACCGTATCTTTTTCCGGGGCAGGGCTGTCTCCATTGGAGGAACGTCCGCATCAACACCTACGTTTTCTGCCATCGTCGCTTTACTGAACGATGCTCGCCTGGCGAAAGGGTTGCCGACGTTGGGATTCCTGAATCCTCTGTTATACAGTGATGCGGTTGCAGAAACTTTTAACGATATCACCGTTGGTACGTTTTTCCCATTGTCCCCTTATTCTGGACCCCGATATATCATTTTCAATAGGAAATAATCCTGGATGCGGAACACCAGGGTTCAATGTAAGTTTGAAGCCAGGCAGAG
Organism: Chondrostereum purpureum; assembly: GCA_004354395.1. Lineage (NCBI taxonomy): Eukaryota > Fungi > Basidiomycota > Agaricomycetes > Agaricales > Cyphellaceae > Chondrostereum > Chondrostereum purpureum. Next base: position 37,207 of record LBLO01000152.1, read on the forward strand.
ACGAAATCATACTAATGTTTCCCATGAACAGGCCACAACAGGTTGGGATCCTAGTACGTTATCCGAACAGATTGTTGAGGTGATGATACTGACCACGAAAAATAGTCACTGGCTTAGGGACGCCTAACTTCTACAAACTTCTTGATATTGTTGCATGAATTGGTAGTCCAGAAATAAGATCCCTTGCTGACTGGTGTCAAGAATTAACGTTAATTATCACCTCATAACAGTGAGAGAAATGCGAATGCAATAATACTTCAGACACCACGGCAGGTCCCATGCACACATAACAGTGGTCTGGCAACTTTAGAAATACAGCAGTTGAAAGAATAGATACAGGGAAGAAAAGTATACAAGGGTTACTTGCGCATTCGCTTCTTGAAGCGTTCCATGACCTGTGTGGCCAAGTCAGCTCAAATTCCAGAGAATATATTGGGGTGCGCCTACCGCCTCATCCGTAGCCGTTTTGTCCTGTTGAGTTCTCCGGGGCTCATCTTNGGAGGTAGACCCATAGCTTCTAACTTAGCGTCACGGAGAATGTCCGCATCTGATTTGGCTTTTAGGTTTGGGCGATAGACTAAGGTCACAAAAACTTGAGCAAGCAAGCTTGGGTTAGCAGGATGGATGCAGGGCTTACAGCGCGTGGCAACGAGATGTTCTTCATCTTTGTTTATCTTAGGCTTCCTCTCTTCAGCGACTGCGCGTTTAGCCTTTTCGGTGTCTTCTATGTTCTTCAATCTCGCACTGAGTTACGTTGAGTCCAGCTGTTTCACAAGCAGTAGAATGATTCTGAGCAACTCACTCCATACCAAGATCGACTTCTGGGATGGCCGTGAGCATAGTCAAGCTGTTAGTAACGTTGCCTTCGTCGGAAGTTGGTTGTTGCTTCGGAACTTTCCAACGTTCAGATATGTTGTACAACGCGTCTTGTGGATCTACAGGTTTGTTTTTGCTGTCGTCTTCCTTGGGTCTGCTCCGTATCTTGAGATTCTCCTCAATATATGCCATCCTTGGGAACGATTAGTTGAAACCTGGTCAACACAGAATTTCGACGCACATATGTTTATCGACGTCCAGGGCATTGGTTTGCTGGGTAAAGTTGCTCGTTCTAACCGCCCTCCTTGCTCTAGCACTAGCACCATCCTCGTCCTCTCTTGCGTAGGATTAACGTCAGATTTACACGAGGAAAGGATGCAACTCACTCGTCATCATCCACCACGGCACCCTGCTTCAAGCCCCCTTGTTCTACTTGCCCATCCTCTCCTGCAGACCGTCTCCGCTTCTTCTTTACATCTCCCTTTGTAAGTTTGGACGCATCAATCCCTTGGCGCGCCCTCTTCAGCTTCCTAAGTTCCAAAAGATCTGCAAGCCTACAGGAGTTGCAGTCAGTCGATTGAGCAAACTATTCTAAATAGACATACGGTAGTTTTTTCTCTTCCTCGTCTAGCTCATCTGAATCCGAGGGCTTGTCATCTCTCTCGCTCGATTGTTCACGCGTTCGTGGGGGAGGACGGGTTCGTTTCTTGAACATGAGCGTCAAGTGTGGAAAGGGACCATCACACAAGCGGACCGTGACCGAGAGTGCACTGCCAGAACCGTGGCGCAAATNGGTTCAATGACAATGTAACCAAAAATGTACTTAATACAGGCTTAAAGCAGTTAATTTAAAGAGGAAAAGAAGACCGGCTACAGTTTTATAAAAAGAAAGAACAGCTATCGCATATGTATACAAGATATAGTTCGTCATGCAGAGCCAGTCCCAGCATCACTCTCAGTAGATCCCGGAGTTGGATAGGCTGCAACAGTACTATCATCTTCCATACTCCGTAATGCATCAACAACAACATAACTAGAAACCCTATGCTCAGGTGTGGTAGACATATGTCTTGTTAGAAAAGACTCGGGAGGACGGAGTCCACCACGGCGCAGCCGGGGTGCGGTTCTCTCGTCGCTAGTTTCTGCATCATGCGACTCAGGGAAAACAGAAGGGCTGGACGGCAACGGATGTGCACTAGATGGCGTTGGGCCTCCCATGTCTAATTCGTCTGGATTTTCGTTCCAGAGGTTTCCCCAAGTGCTCTCATTCCGATAGCTGCGACCAAAAGGAAAAAATCGTCGAGTGGATGGAATGGACGAACGAGCAGCGAAAGTGATTGGGGGTTCTGGGGATTCTCGTTGTCCATCAGTGGCTTCAGTATGGGAACTGAGAGTCTCTCTTAAGGATGATCTACGACGTGAAGTAAAATCGTTAAAGTCAACTGTGCGAGATCGTATTGGACGACGAATGGAGGGCTGACGAGAGAGTGTTGTGGAAGAAGGAGGAAGACTCGAACCTGAAGCAGGGAGAGGGTGATGTCTGTTCAGGCCAGGTGGTGAAGGGGGTCCAGGGATATAGCTCTGGGTACTAGGATCTTCGGTTGGGGGAGTCGGACTGGTACGGCTTCGTCTTGTGGAAAAGATCAAACCTGCATTGCCCCAATCGGTGTAAGAATATGCTTCGTAGAGATCTGAATTAACACGGGTGCCTTCTGGCGCGGAGCCCAACATACCCTCAAGACTGTCAGAGTCCTCATCCAAGTCTACCTCATCTGCAGCTTGTGAAGTAATATAGCCGCTGTATGGTGCCCCCCTTCTTCCCAGATGGGATCGCCGGGAGCCACCATAAATATGACCTGATGAGGCCATCTGCCTCAGTTCTCGCGCTGTACGCTCGGATATTAGACGTTTGTCGCTTATGGATTGACGGGCTCGCCGTTCAGCTAGTTCCTGTACAAGTCCGTGGATTCAGGTATATAGAAAGTATGTCCGACACGGAGACACAGACCTTGACCAGGGTTTCAATTAGTGAGGTTGTGAACGAGTCTCCCGCGTCCAATTCCTCCACGAAGCGCTCATAGGTGATTTTGGGCTCGGTCTTTGCTAGTTTAGATCGCTTGATTGCGCCAGACCTGTCCAAGTCCACGTNGTAAGTTATCTCTTTCGATTATCGCTGTGGAGAAACATGAGGCGGGAGCAAACATACACCATGCTTTTCATTTTAGTCTTCAGGACTTCGTCGTAGTGGTCTGCACTCCTGCAACGTGGACAATTAGACTGACATTGACAACATGCTCCGCTGGTGAAGAAACAGGCCTGTACATACCATTGACCCATAATTTACTAACAGCCCGATTGAAATCAAGAAAATGAAGCGGTCGTAAGTTCCGTCTAGGACAGACAGAAGAGGTCGCCGATGTCGTTGTCGCCGTCCAGAGTGAAGGCGAGTTGAACAAATAAGCATCATCAAACGCTTGCTGACTAAACCGCCACCGCCACCGCGTAGAGAGTCGCACGCTCAAACGGAAGCTTTCTTCCAGTTCAGCAAATTTATTTCACCACAAATAGGATATCAATACGTGCAAGAGGCCATGTATTTACACAAGATACAGAATAAAAACAAGAAAATAGGTAGAAAATAAGTAGTTGTCCCGGACTAGAGCAAAACATACTATATCGATATGACATTAAGGAGAAGCAGTCGTGGGCAATTTTGGTACGCGAACAAGGTGCAAGGAGGAAAGCGATTCTGATAGCAAAACAGATGTCAATGGGAAAAGGGAAGAGTAGAAAATTGAGAAGGAAGAGAAGAAGACAAAGAAATTCGAACGACTGTCATTCAAATTCCTTGAATCTCCTCCACAGTCCTTCCTCATAGAATCACACGAGTCTTGGTCTTGCGGTATGAATATTGTCTTGATCTTGAGGCAGGCACGTAAACACTCAGGAGGAAAGTAGGAATGAGTCATCTCAAGAAAAGGTGCCCAAATTGTCAAAGGACAACTGGATGGAGACTTCATTGGACTGGGAGCGCGACGCGATCCTCGTCCTCGGCCGGGCTACCACACTTGATCATCACGGTGAGTATCCCGTCCGCCAACGAAAGGTTGACATCGTCCGCCTGTTAGACACAACAAACAAAGAGGACAGAGTATCAGAGGATAAGGAACGAAAAGTAGAGGCAGAGAACGGGCAAGACAAGGGCGAACAGACGCACTCTGGTTGCTGGTGGGACCACCATCGTCCGCATAAACTCCCCGTATCTGCCTTCTCGCCTGACACCCATAAAATTTCCATCGAGAGTGGCTTCTCCAACCACATCTNCCCTAGGGGTTGAATCCAGCCTCTCTAAGCCCAACCCAGCGGGAGGTCTTTTCTCCCCTCTGATAGTTAACTGGCGTGCTCTGTTCCATCGACAAGTGGAAAGCTCCACACTCAAGTCTTGTCTGCTCACGCCAGGGAGCTCAACGAGAGCAAAGAACATACCTGTTCTAACGTCATAAGCACAATCAATGAGAGCAGCGTGTCTGCGACGCGTTGCAGGTCTCGATGGGGTAAAAACCCCAGCATTAGGTGTGGATCCTAAAATATGTGTAGCCATCGTTGGTGGCGGAGCTCCATAGCTTGGTTCTGGGTAGGGTGCGACGGGAGGTGCAGCAGATATTGGGGTCGTGGGTTGGAAAAAAGACTCCATTCGAATAAGGGGAGAAGGATGGGGAGATTCATGAGAGCTAGGAAGACAGTGGTGAACTGTCCAAGGTATGTCCCAAGAAGCTGAAGAAACGCACCCCTGAAAAGCCGGCAGGCTTGAAAAGCGACCTGGTGCACTCCCAGGGGAGGGTACGGTCGGTGAATTGGTAGCACTAGCTGAAGCAAACCTCACGTGTTGTTCGCCATATGGACGTTGACGTGTAGAAGGTCCAGCAATGGGAGGAATGGCGCTTTGAGGTCGTGCGTATGGATGACCGCGATCCCGAGGGCCGGTTGCAATATGTGGTCGCTTGGAACGACCAATCGTAGAAGGTATGGGCTCGGCAATATAGTGGGGGCTCAAATCCGGCGGTCCTGGGAACCCGGATAGGCCAGGAGCGTCGGCCGACGCATAGGGCACAGGGCGGAGATGGATGGGCGAGTCGTCCACAGGGGATTGTTGTTGGCTTGGGACAATCGAGCTGGGCTCTGAGAAACTTGTTAGAAATGCCTCTTGCGGAGAGAAATGTTGCTGTTGCGGCTCGAATGMTGARGGATTCCACCAAGGTAGGAACACACCATCCAACGAAAGTCTTGAGGCGCCTGTGGAAGCACTTACCCACCTGAGGACTTTCCTTAATTTCTCCAAACCGTTCGTAGAAGCGACCTTCCGAATCTTGCCTAGCTTTCCTCGTCTTAGCTCCAATACTCACGTCGACAGAATACCTTGTTATCCCAGCGCAAAGTCGTCAATGGCTTTTGCGTGGCCTAGCYGCTAACTCGAAAGGACTTCATACCTTAGTATGATGCCTATTTCCTAAGAGAGATAATTCGGATGCGACCGCAGGGTGTTGGATATGGTGATGGTGGTCGGAAGGAAACAGAGAACTGATGTGTCAGCACGTAAGCCCAACGTCCATCCACTCCTTCCTGGCTCATTTCTCAATCAGTCCAAACCATCTGCAACGAGCCTGTCTTAGTAAATGGAGATTCACACAATCACATAACCCCTCATGAAAGTTTCTGGCCTCTGTTCTCCACACCAACCTCYAGTCTAGACRAGAATTCAGTGTCAGGGGGAACGAAACATATTACCATAGATTCATTACTATCTGCGCTATAATCAGGACTCGAAGGACTTCTCAGCGAGCTCGGCTCCTCTACGCCGCACCTACGGACGATATCAAGAAAGACAATATGTGTATTGTAAACGGAGAAACCCCTGCTACGCTCCAATAAATGTTTTTAGTAGAGATTTCACCTCGAGGAAGAAGCAAGATAYGGATTCGTCTTGCTCGGAGGCTCTACTATTGGCTGGCGAGAACCAGTATTAATGCCCTTGTAAAGGTTTTGCATATGAGTAGTATCTTTTCAATCTTATATTTCGCCCTCGCCTGACTGCCAGATCTGAGCGATTCCCACTCTCGACTGACAGCGATGTTCCTCCATTCTGGTCACATACAGTTTTGATTTCAATTGGATGGAAATAATGAAGACAGTCTATCCGGAAGAACCTTACTGGTGAGGATATACAGCTTAGAAGGCTGGTAGTGTATGTCGCTGGATGTATCCCAAATCCGTTTCCGTAAAGCTTTGTCGCCCATAGCAGAAATGAGTGCGTCCAATTCTGAAAGTGCTTCCGAGGCCGTAGGGCGATCTTCAGGACGCGGCGCCGTGAGTTTCCGAAGGAAGGGCAGGAATGGCTCTAGCCCCACACAGTTCTATGATGGAGGAAATTAGGAACTGGCCCAACATGTTGTTCTGGTACATATCACACCTTCAATTTTCTACTATGTTCAGGAGAAAGAGAGGCGCCGAGCTGGTAGATATCTGTCTTGAAAGGATTATATGGTACGGTGAGCGATGCTTCAGGGATGGTCTTTATTTGCCCGAGAATCCCAGTATCTCGAGCAGCTTCGATTCCCACAGGATAGAACTCCATAAACTCAAAGTCGATGAAATAGTAGCGCATCGAGGAAACTTCGCATCGGAGACGAGGCGTAATGGGATGCTCCTCGCGGCCGTCCTGGGTCCAAGGCTTCGAAGGATGGAATCCACCAGGTATAAGTTCGTTTGCATCCATCATCATGTTCCCAAAGNCACGCATCTCTGTCCAGGATCGATGGTCACCTATATATCCTAGCTGAGGGAGCGAGAAAGAATCCGCACCTATGAGCGATGTTTTGTCGATGCATGAATTCTAGGCCCTGAGTATCTCGTTAGGTCAAACAAAACAATGGACGGAGAACAAAGTACCTCGAGGAATTGCCTCAACGCTTCTGCATACTCCGCCCGACAGTGGAATGGCGGGTCGTGAATTCGCCTTAGCATCGGCATGACCATCAGAGTTCTAGGCTGGTCATCGAGTATAGCCAACTCAGCTGGGGGGTATATGACATCAAGAACAGGAACGCAGTGGTTATGAGGATCATCTTGAACATCTGGTTGAGTTAAGAACAGGGTCTTCTGCAACTCGGAATTTCTGG